>JAUTXX010502628.1:0-12347 GCA_032273605.1 Panulirus laevicauda | reverse complement strand
AAGTGTATCAGTATCATGTTCACTAACCTCCCTCGAAGGCTACACACCCTAGGTAATTTTTATCATAACTTATTTGAAACCTAAATTATCCATGTTAAGTATCATTATATATTCATCTTTTAGAATGTTTAGGAAATTGATGAAACCTCCAATGCCTCTATCTGTATTTACCTTTTCGACAGACAACACAGCCTTTCCTTCCCGCTAGCACGAAAATTCAAACACGGAAACCAAGCAGACGACAGACAGATAACAGCCGATCGCAGTCAAGCCATTTTAAACTAGAGGGAACAAACTAAAACCGTTGCTACTTCTCGCCTCGCCATTCTTACGGAGTTATATACTCCCTTACGAGATATTCCTTACTTGAAACAGGCTTAACTCACACCACGAGCCCCGGATGTTCTGAAGGTCGTGTGATAATCTTAGTGATAACGTTCGGGCTATCATTGCAGGACTCATAAACGCAATTTTAGTGAGCTTTCTTTGTATGTAATAAACTTGTTTGTAATTACTAAGTTTCTTTGTAGTTGTAGTGGGTTTTTGTCTATAAACCACAATTGTAAACACAGAGGGGTAGACAGGGAATCTCCACCTTTAACAAAGAGGAAGGGAGAGAGTAAGATGTGGTAACAATGTTTTTTTTTTTCTTTTTAACTTTTACTAAAGTACCTTCATTACTTTGTAAGTTACCATTAAGAGGTTGATTAGCCTGTTGATGTTCAACGACAGATCTCAAGCTAAAACTAATTATAAATTGTTCTATAAAGGGATTTTTTTTTTTATAAACACAAATACGACATACCCATTTCGTTGTGGCAGCAGCTTTTACACTCAATGTTCCAGACAAAAAAGAGAACACAGTTCTGTCCTCTCCTCGTCCAGCTATTGATCTTTGAGGTTACATGCAAGGTCTGTGGAATGTATAATGTTTCAATCAAGTCCATGGTTCCTGATTGGACAGGTGTCCATAAAACTATGACAAACAGTGAAAACAATGGAAGGTCAACGCGCAAGCTGCTGCCACACGTTAGAGGTGTCAGTGTACATTAATAATCATTCATGTATGACGGTGCGACACTTGGGTATGATGGCCTTACATCTGATGCGACCATTAAAGGTCAGATCATTGATCATAGCGTAGCATCGTATCGTCGTACTTAAGGGGTCGTGCTCAGGAACTCAGTGACCAGTTCACGGGAGCCGAAGTTGAGACAAAAGGTGATAGTGTTTACGTTTAAGATATGCCGGGTCCTCCTGCCTGAGACGGTGCCTTGTCACATGTCGGCCTGTTCTTTGCGTGTGTTTACGTATTTGTATTTATAATACAGTGCAAGGAGAAAGTTAGTTACTGGTGGGTCCCCATCTCTCGGAATTTTGGTACAGCACAGACCAGCCTTTTAAACCCACGTAGGAGTGCAGGCATTCACCGTCTCCTTGGTTAGCCTATTCCAACCATCCACCACATAACCAATATTTCTTTTACATCTTTCTTACCAGTCTTGGCTTGCTTCTTCTCGGCCTGAGGCTACTCCGGTACTGCATCTTCCGTAGAACTGTTCCCTGTCATCATCATTCATCTCATTTAGGAACCTGGAGGTCGTTATTAGGTCACCTCTCTCTCTTCTCTGCTTCATCGTAGGACAGGATTGTATCCCTCAGCCTCGCTCACTTAGCTCAGTGACCCCTAACTAGATACCATTTTGGTTGCTCTGCGCAGACCCCTTGGTCAAATCTTGAGGTGCTCCTTTAAGTCCGGTGACCAGACCTACGAGGCATAATTAAGTATTTGGTGTGATATATGTTGTAATTACCTTAAGAACCATTTTCTTATCCATATACTTGAATCTGATTCAAAATTTGCCAGAAGACGGTTTGCCTCTCGTAGCTCTGGATTTATGACGGACAAAGTCGATCACCAAGTCTCATACACTCGGATTCCTGCAGTCGATTTCGAGGTGGGTAATAATCTCACCGAGATCTTCCATTGCGTCAAGTCCTCATTATCTTCCACCTACTCGAACTGAATATCATCATCCGTTCATCAGAGAAACTTTGGAGTTCGCCCAGGCTCTTGTAAAACTGATGCAAACAGACATGTATAGGGATGAGTCCCGTCCGTTTGTTTGTGTTATGATGGAGAGCTAGTGACCCAGGGAGCTATGTGGTGGGACAGGAAAGGTTGGTTGGTCCTTTTCCAGAATGACTTCAAAAACCATGAACGGAGGGCGACTTAACAAATGACCAGAGGGTCTAGTGACTAGTTAATTTAATTCTATTCATAGCCTATCGTGTAAACTTAAGGTTTAATATTCCAGTTTGAAGATGAATAACTTTATACGGGCTTATCGAATAGGAATATCACATGGGTATCATTGTTTGCATAAAAAACATGTGTAACCCGAAGCAAAGGACCACTTGGTCAATTAATTTGTTCGATCAAGATACTTTGGTATTCTTCCGTAATGGAAATTTAAGCTTTATATTTTGCTTTGGCGGCACCAAAGGCCATTACAGGGACATAGCGGCGTCCAAAGGGAAAGAAACAGATTGAAGGTCTACGTTAAAGCCCCTTTGGGAGTGCCAAAGGCCAAAAGAGTGGCGTGGCGGCAATCCAACGCCGTTAAAGAACTGATATTCATTTCTACTTAATTTGGACCATTAACCTGGTATAAGTAGCAACGGTATTTCCTGCCAGCTAAAACCTTCCTTATATTTTGGTTCCTGTTACGAAAAAAAAAAATGACTGCTGCCTTAGAGCATGATGTTTAAAATAAATGATAAGCCAGGTACCCAGTTATCTACTCTCCTAATCGTTCATTTCCACCTCAAGATAAGCATCTTTTCATGTCCTGCCGTGAACTTTACATTCTGTCACCCACAATCCAATATCTTGCCTCAGGTTAACGTAGAACACGTCTTCCATCAACCCCCTGAACTCCTTGAATATGACAGATTGACTTATAATCTGACTCTCTAAGGGTCACCCATCTGAATCATAAGCGGCTGTTACTTCCCCACGACTGCACGTTTGTATAACTTCCCAGACACACTCACAGATAACCTACGGGGATGACGCCTCTCCGTAAGAGCACAGCAACTTTGGATTCCTGGGAGACAAACACAATGAACATGTGGAGGTGGAGTGTCCCCTACCTGTGTGTACAACAGCTGTAATTCCTTGGGAGGCAAACGCAGATAAGATGTCAGGTTGGGGTATCAAGAGGAGCACACATCTATATCGCTGGGAGACACACGCTGTAATTAACGCTTTACTAACACTATTTCAATATTTTTTTTCCATAGGTAAGGAAAACTTTTTTGCAATCATTAAGATATCTACAAACGTTTGTTTTGATAAGAAAGAAGGTCTTATAAAATTCGTAGTTGAGCGGAGTTGTCGCAGAGCTCTTACGATTATCCAAGTCTTGTTTTCTTACGTTTCTGGTACCATAACTCACACTACAAACCACTTTTTTTTTAAAGTCTATTGCTAATGTCTGACGACCAGATGGGATTTCTATGGCACACTTTTGCTGTCTGCAGTGGAGCATAGTAATCAAGTGTGAAATAAGAACGGAAGGAAATATTGCTTGGAAAATATAAAATATATCGTATTCATTCCATGGTTACAGGTGAAGAATTCTTAGAATTGTGAGACAAGTCAAATCTCATAATATGTGTTATGTAAGTCAAACGAAAATTATGGTTCTAATGTTGGAGGTCTCCTTGCATGTTGGCCAAATGGTGAATGTTATGATCGAGGTTAAGTTACAGATGAAATCAATTTTTGAATGTCAGAACGCAGATAAATCCAGAGTTGCTAGCCTTTACCCATCTAATTCTTCTGATGTTGATAAACATCTGTACATTTAATGTTTCACGAGTATCGTATTTCTAAATTCCTAGTTATAGCCAAAGTTAATTTGGAAGGTTAAAGTGCGACCCCCGACGGGTTTGGATTTAGATGACATTCAGTCTCTCTTAAGCTTCTAATCCCCTTATATTTTAGAACTTTCCATTCATTTTTATCATATTTGGACTAATCGACTTACCTTATGGATGAAAAGCTGTTCCGAGCACCAACTTCCTACTTTTTTTCCCCCAGTTTAGATTTATTTCTCGGGGTGTAATGACACTAGCCTATTAGCCCAGGTGAATTCTTCATATGAACAGATCCTCTTTTCCCAAAATATAAACAAAACAAAACATAGACGACAAATTAAATACCGTCGCCAACCATCTTGCCCGATGGTCGTCTCTACACGTTTTGCAACACCTGTGCCATGTGCCGGTGCCTGCACATGTGTGCAACACCTGTACATCCTTGGAATAAATGCACCATCACTAACCTGTGCAGCTGTCGCCACTCCATGACCGTCCAAACGTGTGGTTCCTAAGAAGAGAACCGTATATAAAACTAACCTGCATGCCATTCGTGCCTTTCAACGTACGTGGTGTGTAGAACTTCGAGTATAATTACCTGCCATGATCCTCATGATGAATCCGTCGTAGAAACTTTGGAGTTTAGTCATACGTCGGTCTCTGACATTGTTCACACTACACTGGACAAGCGTCGTATGTACTTGTAGTTTTCTTTTCCATTGACTTTATCTATATATCATAGTTCACCCACACTTGCAGACGTTACTACACTAGGAACATACATCAGTGCGTGTCTGGATGTTGGTATATTTCTTGCCCTCTCGTTGCTGTCAGAAATTGCTTTGACTTTCTCAAGCATCACTCTTGATAACGTACAAGAATACAATTATGTTAAAACTTCACAAAAAAACAAGTGTGTACTTATATCATAACAGTGTAAATACAGTAATTATTTGTGAGAAATTCGAGTCAATCGATCGTCCTAAATTTGCCCGGCAACCCTGATAAGACTTGATATTATTGCAATATTATTTATAACATGATAACTGTGTTGCCGCGCGTTGCCACTTCTACCATCCGCTTGAATAACGGGGACGGTTGCCACCACATATTACCGCGCCACCTCACTACCGTCCACTAGGCTAGTCTTACACTGCTACCTCACTACCGTCCACCAGGCCAGCCTGACTGCCTGTTGCCACCTCGCTACCATCCACTAGGCTAGCCTTACAGCTGCCACCTCACTACCGTCCACCAGGCTAGCCTGACAGCCTGTTGCCACTTCACTACCATCCACTAGGCTAGCCTTACAGCTGCCACCTCACTATCGTCCACCAGGCTAGCCTGACAGTTGCCACCTCACTATCGTCCACCAGGCTAGCCTGAAAGTTTCCACCTCACTATCGTCCACTAGGCTAGCCTGACAGTTGCCATCTCACTACTGTCCACCAGGCTAGCCTTACAGTTGCCACCACACTATCGTCCACCAGGCTAGCCTGAAAGTTGCCACCTCAATGTCGTCCACTAGGCTAGCCTGACAGTGCCACTTCTGTCCACCAGGGTAGCCTGACAGTTGCCACCTCACTATCGTTCACCAGGGTAGCCTGACAGCTGCCACCACACTATCGTTTACTTGGGTTTCTAATAACGTCGTTTACCAGGTAAAGTTTTTTAACACTAATTGGCTGGCGAGGTGTTCCCTGGGCTGTGATTGGCTGGCGAGGTATTCCTTGGACTGTGATTGGCTGCCAAGGTATTCTCTGAACTGTGATTGGCTATTGAGGTAATCAATGTCAACCGTGATTGGCTGTTGGGGCATTCTTTGGACTGTGATTGGCTGTCGAGGTATTCTCTGGACTTCTATTAGTTTCCGGGGTATTCTTTGAAGTATTATTGGCTGCCAAGGTATTCTATGGACTGTAATTAGCCGGGGGTACGGTTAACTTCATTAGCACAGGGCGTCACGCTAGGTCTGATCCCTTATGTTGTAGTTCCGGTAAGCTCTGTTGCTACGACAACGTGACGTCACGGTAGAGGATAAAAGAAAACGAAAAGAAAATGAGGACTGAGTAAGGCGAGGTGTATTTGGGGTGTGGGAGACACAAAGGACGGGAACAGGCCATAACTCGACACAGCCACAAGTCAGCAGAGGCGCGGCCATATTTACGTAATGCAAGAAGGTAAGACGGGAAGCAACTGGTGGGTGTGGGAGGCGGTGGCAAGGAGATGTACCGCGGGAGGAGAACCGACCGGCCGGAGCGGAGGGCAGAAATTAGTCTTAACGTCGGAAACATAAGAAGGTGGCAGATAATGCGCCACGGAGAAGGGGCCAGGTACAGGAGTGTGACTAAGGCAAGGCACAGATATCGTAAGAGAGTTTAGTACTGGGGGGAATCTTAAGTACTACGGTACGGGATACGTATCAGCTGAGAGATATGGGAGAAATTCAGGCTTATCTCCTCACCAAAATAACCTTGGTTCGAAACCAACCTGTGGCTGGCTGGCGGGTGCCACACACGCACTGACGGATAATATACAAGATTTAAGATGTGTTTAGACTGTCATTCTGTATGTGTGTTCAGCAACGCATTTCCATTTTTTCTCAATATTTCTTTACAAAGTATTGGGTATTACTGACTGCTCACAAGGTACTGTCAAAAGCTGTAAAAGAAATCGCTGTTCAGAGCTTCCTTTGGTATGTCTTTTTTCTCTCTCTTTCTCAGTGATGTTGTGTTTTACAACTGTTGTTAACATGGAAGCCTACGGAGATACTGAGGTATTGCAAGTGTCACGGTCTGACCACTGTCCACCAGGTCTTTCCTTGGCGTCTTTCCCGCGTTGTCCTGATGCTTGGCTTTGCAATGACGAAATCAAATGTCAATTTCGTTTTCAGGTAACAACTGCTGAGAGCAAGTTCTTGTAAAATGTCGCCCCACAAAGTGTTACTTTCCTGAAGGCGCCTTGACCCAGGTCACGGCGTGTGACCTCACCTGACCTACTAATTCCCAGAGGAACGAGTATGGTGACCCCACGTTCGGTGGTGACAAGTCAAAATCTGCCGCTGGAATCATTCTATCCAACAGATGACCTGACCCTTTCCACTCTTACGGGCCTAAGCCTCAGACTAGCAGCATGGAGGTCATAGGTCATTGCCCCTGGGCTATTTCCACTTGTATCCTGGTGGCGCCTCCTCTCCTGACGTCCACCTTCGGCAGGAACTCACTTGGGACGTCGTCGCCTTCGCCCGTCAGGAGCAGTGGCTGTGACAACACACAGGATCTACGGCCACGCCCGAGGCGCTCCAGCGACCCGAGCATGAGTCGTCACCCGCCACACACACACACTCCTGGAGGCGCGGCACACGCCACACCCGCCTCCTGCAGGAGCTTCAGGTAGACCCGGGGCAACCACGCATCTCTCCAATGTGCTTCTTCTGCTTTTACCATTAATTCCACCTTTGCCAGTATAGAGCAACTCTTGCCTTCACTCATCCACTTTCTCAACCTACCTCACTGGACCTCTTTCTCTCTCTCCTTCTTCACCATAGTCCAGAACCTTCAGGAGTTCGGTGCCCCCTGTGGCTACCACACCTATTACACACTAACCAACAAAGCACTGTTGTTATTTTTGTTGTTGTCGTCTACCCCTGTCGGCTACACCGCGTCAACAACCATACGAACACACGCTGTTGTACCTTTCAATTTTCGTGTTTCCTTTTTGGGTAAATTATTCTTTTATCTTCGTAGGCACTTCACATCTGTTTCAAAGTTCGCCTTTCACAGGGGTGGAGCTAGGATGAATGTTCTCACCTCTGTTGGTTCCCACTGTTCCCTCCTCATGTGTTGTCCTCCTTCCTCACTAGCTCGTGCTGTGAGGAGAGCCACGGGTCCCAGACCTTACAGCGAGGCCACCACTGGTGCGACTGAGGGCCTCCCGCCACAGAGATAAAAGTGCTCGCTGATAACTTACCTACCACCCGTCTTATCTTCTCCAGTCTGACACTGATGAATCATGCAATGTATTTTTCTTGTAATAACCACCTTGTCTGCCTGGTGAGATCAATGAGCTGTATCAAAACATGTCTTTCATATACAGGTGTACTATGTGATTAACATGTGTTAAACGTACAGGTATACTGCCATATTATCATACGTGTTAAAAATACGGGTATACTATTATATTAACATAAGTGTTAACATAAAGGTATACTGCTATATCAACATACGTGTTAAACATACTGGTATACTGCTATATTAATGTGTTAAACATACAGGTATACTGCTATATCAACATACGTGTTAATCATACAGGTATACTGCTATATTAACATACGTGTTAAACATACAGGTAGGTATACTTACTAGACCCTGGATGTGGGTTCTCCCTAGTCGACCCCATACAGGGGACGGGCACGTACTTTGGACCTCGCGAGATCATGATGTAACAAAGGAATATTGATATGAACAGCCTTAGAGACGTGGACAACAAGGGTCTCTCCAGATAGTGTTGTCTCTAAAAGAACTGTTAAACCATATATGCCATGCCACAGGTGAATCCAAGTGGATCCAAATAACAGCCAACCACATGACAATGTTTGGTGTACGTAATTTGTACAAAATTAGGAAGCGGCAGCATTTCCTGCCTCCCTGGCAGATAACTCCCTTTGACGTCACTACACCTACTTATCCACCAAAGACACTACTTATAATCTTTACCTTCAACACTTAGCTAAGACCAGTGCTCTTGAACATATACAGAAAACTCCAGACTGACAATAACATAGCCCAGTGCATCTATACTAACGGGCTGGCAGTGCTACCATTGTGATCCAGCCTAACTGTAATAGACTGGAGAAAAAAAATGTTAGAAAACAACTGAGCATCTACTCCACAATCTGGATTGTTCGCCAAACGTATCGCTCTTGAGCAGGTAGAAATTACTGCCACAGACCGCTTAATTATCTGTGATTCTTTATCTTCACTACTTGCCCTTAACACCCGGAGATCAGAATGTAACATGCTGGTCTCTGAAGCCAGACACAAATACTCAGACATTATTGCTTAAGGGATTCGGATTAAATTATTATGGATTCCTTCTCATATAGGCCTCAATATACATGACAAAGCTGATGCTTTAGACAAACTTGCAGAAAGTATAGGTGATGTAAACAACGTTGGGTTGGCAATGAGACCCCTCAAAACTGCAATTAGAACATAACTAATTGACTTCATTGATGCAGGAAGACGAGTTCAGATAAACATAAGTAGAAACATTTTCCATCACAGTGAAATGTGTAAAGTAAAACATGTATATGGAAAAAAATAATAAGGTTAGCAGATTACATGACGTTGTAACTGGCAGCTTAGGCTAGGCTATAGGTACTATTGACGCTTTGGCCTAACTGGAGATGTTAACCGTGTGCAGTGTCAAGTTTGTGGTCAAAGACTTAACACAAACTAGAATACTATGTCTTAGAATGTAACAAAAAAAATAAGAGCCTTTTAAGGATAGATCTAAACAAACCCTGCAGGAAATGTCACAACACCTTATTGTTAATAACAAGATACCTGAAATGTTAAGTTTGTATCCACTTTTTGCATCTAGTCGGTAACACTTACCATATGAAACTATGTCATGTATGTACTGAAATACGACTGTAACATTATGTAATATCAACCCACTGGGGACTGAGTAAGACCCTTTGTGACCCCTTGTAATCCTTTTGCGCTACCGACACAAACCAAATACATCGCCTAGCGCTTACTGAAGTGATTACGTCGCTGGCTGAATCCTTAGGATTATAAATATCTTACGAGGAAAACATAAATACAAGAAGCTAACCTTCTCCGGTGTATTTGTGGACAACAACCTATGCTAGAGGGTGTTGGTACGGCAATGGTCATAAGTGGTAAGGGAAAGGAGAAAGGAGAGACCGAGAGGTGATGTAAGGGTGAAGTGAAGAATCCTTTGTGGGTTATCATAGCCTGAACATCAAGGAGAGCGAGAAGTGTGCTATATACCACAGATGGAATTAGACTGATGTGGAACCTTTCTGACGCATGAAATGCAATCATGTATAATAATAATAATAATAACAATAATAATTATCATCTCACGAATAATAAGGATAATTATTATTTATCATCTTATTGTTATTACTAGTAACAATATCATTACAGTCATTCTTATCATTACTATCATTATTATGATTAATTTCTATCACCATCATCATCATTACAATATATGAACTTCATCGGTAATGAAAAAAGATAACTTACATTAGATCCCTCCGACAGGAGATCTAGGATGTCTGACCCGTGCTGGTCCTGGTGTGTGGGAGTCTCCCGGGGTGTGGACGGCCTACTGGGTGTGAGGTGGGGAGACAAGAATGAGGGCGGGAGTGTAGACGGCCTGCTGGGTGTGAGGTGGGGAGATAGGAATGAGGGCGGGAGTGTGGACGGCCTGCTGGGTGTGAGGCGGGGAGACAGGAATGAGGGCGGGAGTGTGGACGACCTACTGGGTGTGAGGTGGGGAGATAGGAACTAGGGTGGGCTGGAGAGGGAGGAGGTGGGCGGTGCGAGCGTGGCAAGAGTAGAACATGGGCGGCAGCTCCTGGCTCAGGCTGCACCGTCGCCCCGCCTGGTGGCAGCACAGGTACTCTCGCAGCTGCTCCTTGGTCGACCTGCAGAACGGAAAGAGTAGGTCAGGCGACGAGGGAGGGACGACCATAGTCAGGAGGCAGAGAGAAAAAAACAACAGAGGAGGGAACACTAGTATTACCAATACTGCGTCTGGGGAGTGTATAATCTCCTGCGTCTGGGGAGTGTATAATCTCCTGCGTCTGGGGAGTGTATAATCTCCTGAGGATTATATAATATTCTGGGTCAGGTGGTATATAATCTGGACCTAAGGATTATGTAATCTCCTGGGTGTGTGACACATATATCTCCCAAGCCTGGGGGTGAATAATATCCTGAGTCTGAGGTGTATATAAACAGGGACTTCGGAATATAAAATCTCCTGGGTATATAATACAAGAAAATACAAATATAAAGAAAATCAAATAGCAACAGATCACTAGGTCATTTTTGAGGCTGATTGTAATGGAGAGAGAGAGAGAGAGATCAGACACTCACAGATCAGCGTGGTAAAAGCTAGATGGTAAATAGATAATTCGAAGGTATCATCTGCTAACTGCAAAGCCCAGTCAAGAGCTTACCTTTCTCAAATTCTCGTCTCTTCTATTGTCCTCCGATAAAGCTTATCTGCTCTGCCGTTTTGTCTATTTCCAGTCTGTTTACTGCTGATCATGTCTTCCACTTTTATGTCAGTTTACTGACGAACGTTCTCATCATCGATAAAACTGAATTCAGGACATGGGTTCCTCTTCAATCGTAGATTAAAAGAAAAAGAAATTGCCATGGCTTGGTTTTCCGTAATTAAGGAACCAAATTAAATGGGTAAAGACTCTCTTGCTTATTAACAAAACAAAAAAAAAAATCCTCAGCGTTTCTTTAGTCATATCAGAGATATACACTTCATACTGATGGGTGAGAGGGATACATAGTCTCCTGGTTGGGAATGTTGTTTTTTTTCTACGTTAAAGGCTCCGGTCACGGACAAAAGTCCACATTAAGGAGGAGCCTTAATTCAAATATAGATTATGAAAAGGAAAAAGAAAAGACAAGGGAAGGTATTTACGAATTTCGGAGGAAGTGAAACCCCTGTCTATTGAGATGGGCCAGGTTATGGTCATTGGGAAAGACATGAGAGGGTAGAGTGTCAGAGCTTCGAGGTGCAGGGAGAGAAACAGTTATCAAATCGGCCCACCCTTGAGTTGCCAACGGCCACACAGTAATCATGTGACGCAGTAGCTTGCCGAGTATTGCGTAGTCTAACTCGTGGTACTGGTGCACAAGCAGCCAGCTCTCGGGGGCAAAAAGCCCAAGTAATACCTATGGAAGAAGGAAAGTGAACCAACATTGCAGCGTACGACAAGCGGGTCAAGTTTTAAGCCCGGAAGAGCTTATAGGTCTGACCGCCCTCGGTTCAACTCTGTCAAGTAAGGATGGAGAGCTAGAACCACTCCAGATGTGAGAGCAGTATTCCATACAAGGACAGAACAACCCTTTCTATAATCGGAGCAACTGTTTGAGAGAAATTTCGACATCTAAACAGGACTTCCAGTTTCTTAAAGAGGCAGAATTAGCTATTTCCGTAATGTGGGGTTTCCAAGATAGATTTTTAGGAACATCAAGTATGTTCATCAAGAGGTTGAATTACAGGGACATCAAAGGCGAGAGGAAGTTTTCAACAGAGAGATGGGTAGAAAATGGGTCTTGGAGGCATTCAAATTAACCAGATTTCGTCTACCCCACTGAGATATCCTGTTCAAGTCTGAGTTTATTGAGGATGTTGTGTTGAAACGAGATGCAGATCGAGTGTGAGGAGGAGGAGGAGCA
>JAUTXX010502518.1:0-12348 GCA_032273605.1 Panulirus laevicauda | reverse complement strand
CCAGGATATGCTCCTTACTGTGAGGAGAGGCTCAAGAGAACATTTGCTAATGGCACCAGGAACCAGCCACCAAGTTGGTTAGAGTTACAGGTAGGGAATGTGGAGGAATGGTAAAGCTTTGGGTAAGGAAGGAGGTCTTTGGTTGGGGAAGGTTATGTTAGAGGCAAGAAAGTTGTTGTTGGTAGGGAAGGATGGAGTAGTGAGTTAGGAATGTGTAGTTGTGGAAGGTATTAAGAATATATGGTGTGGGAGGCAAGTTGTTAGATGCAGTGAGAAGGGTAAGAAAGGTAATGGATTGGGGTGGTAAAGGTGGAGTTATTGGAAGAGATGGAGCTATGGAGAAGAATTGTAGAGTTATTGGTAGGGAAAGTGGAGGTTTGAGTTGGAGACATGGAGATATGGGTTATGAAGATGAAGCAATAAGCATGGAGAATGGAGGTGTAGGGATGGTTGATGTATAGAAAGGGGTAATGGAAGCATAAGAATTGATGATGGTGCTAACAGAAAAGGTAGGATGGATGGCAGTAAATGAGAGGGTAATTAGAGGTATGAACTGCATTTTTTTAGCTTCAGAAAAATTAACTGAAAAGTAAAGATACAGTTTTATTATCAGTACAGTGAATTGGTAAACAAATGTACTTGTAAGACTTTTTTACTGCCCTTTCCTTTCATAATCACATGCAATACTGGACTGACATAGATTGATATGCCTTTTCATTGTGTGATTGCTCACAAACTTATGGCAATTTTGAATATTCCTCAGGCCACCAAATCCAAGAAACCGTTGATGTTACCCATTACCTTTATGGATGGAAACACAAAGACACTGTATGCAGATTCTGCGACAACTGCCCGAGAATTATGTAATCAGCTGTCTGATAAAATTGGATTGTGCGACCAGTTTGGTTTTTCCCTATATATTGCTCTGTTTGATAAGGTGGGTTACTCTTTCTTCCTTTATCATATTTAAGATATTTTGCTTTATCCACATATTTATGAATGTCCTCCCAGGGAGACAAATCGTAACTTTTTTGTAAAGAAAATCAGACTGCCTGAGAATTTTATCATAACTTGAAATTCACTTATTTCATACTTGCAGTTCAACATGATGCAAGGAAAGAACATCAGATAGGGATTGTTTGTTTCATACTGTAATGTCATCATAGATTCTTGAGTCTTACTGAATATGTAACTTTTGAACATAGAAAATGAGTGACTTCAAAATTCTGGATCTGGAAAAAATGTATAATTGGGTAAACAAGTTCCTTGTCGAAGGTGCTCTGAATGTATGACATAGGAGGGAAGCTACTGAATGTACTGAGGAGATTTTACTTTGATAGTAAGGCATTTGCATGAGTAAGAGAGGAGAAGGGTGAGTGGTTTAGGTGAAAGTGGGTCTGGGTTGGGAATGTGTGATGTCACCATGGTTCATGTTCATGTTGAACCTCATAGCTCTACTCTTTTTGCCACTGAACGAATTAAAGCTTCTTGCCTATGTTTAAACTCTCAGCTGATTGTCCAGAGATGTCACTAGCAGCATACCTTCCTCCATTGCTGGAAAAAACATTATGCACTTTGGTAACTTTCATTATGTCAAAAAGAGTTTGTCATCATCTGGGTGGGAAGCCAGATGTTGACAATCACAGTTGTAATTAGCTTTAGAATGAATAACTTTTGAGGTGTAAGTGATGATGTTTTTATGCACTAAAATTATTTGTTAATTTGTCTGTGTAAATAAAGTTGGCTTTGTAAATTACCGATAGATTCTTCAAAAACAGTAATATAGTTTGCATCAATATGTAAAATATGTAAATATGTATAAGATTTTTCCCTCTTTCAATTTTCCTAGTATGTTAAGAATTTTAAGTATATTGTTATTGTAATCATCAAGGCAGCAGTTGTTCAGAGATTTTCCCGGTAAAAGGCATGTTGACAGTTGGTTTGAAGATGTTAAGTCTTATGGGATATTTCAGTAAATATGGTCCAGGCTTAAACTTACCTGTTGAATAGATTTAGAATTAATATTTCAGTAGATATGGCCCAGACTTTAACTTACCTGTTAAGTAGATTTGTTAAGAATTAACACATTTTAGCAGAATTTGTTTTTATAACCGTGAAGTAGGAATTTCACTCGTATTCATATTTTTGTCATAGGGACATTATCTGTCAGATGGCATTCGGGAAACCTCTCTTCAGTCTAATGAATATATGTATCATGGCATGAAAGTATGTCTCTAAAACTTCATGTAGTTGATACAGTCCTTATCGAATTGGATGAGCACATAACTTTTATGTGAAGCAGATATTATAGGTCCTTCCAAGCAAGTCTGTTGAAGATTTTCAGACATGTTGATAATGAAAGTGTATATGAAATTTGAACAGCTGATTTCCTCTAGAGGTTTTTGTTTAACATGGTGAACTAATTGTGTTCTGGGAGTATTATGTTATTTTTCACTTATCTATGTTACCATTCAGAAAATGTATGTTTTTTTTTTTTTACCCTGTTGTACAAAGTAGCTACCATTAAGAAAGCTTCTGTTCAGAACTTTGATATTGATATGAGTGTTGGATAAGGCAAAGAAATCCTATATACTTGAGTGCTTAGTGAACAGCATTCCACAATCCTTCTTTACCTGTTTTCTCCAAGTCTTTTTTGACATATTATGATTGGTCTTTCAGTAACATCTTGCCTCAAGAAGGCTTTTTGTAAATAGTTAAGAATTTCATCATTTCAGATGTGTTGCCTCAGAGGTTTTATTCATGACATAACAAGACCAGTCTTTTATGTGTTTGTCTTCAGTTGATGTAATAAGTATAGTACAGTAATGTGTATGTATGAACAGGTGTCATCACTAGGTAGTGGGGGAGATCATGTAATGGATGCTATCAGCCAATGTGAGCAGTATGCCAAGGAACAAGGTGCTCAGGAGAGAAATGCCCCCTGGAGGCTTTTCTTCCGTAAGGAGATATTTGCTCCCTGGCACGATCCCACGGAGGATCCTGTTGCTACAAATCTTATATACCAGCAGGTGAGATCATGCTCTTTGGCTTATTTGCTCCTTCTTTCCTCTTAGTTTGTTTCTTGTGTTTCACTTGCTTGTCATGTTGCTGTCTCTCCTGTAATCAGATGTTAGTATTTTTATTGAATGCTTAATGTGCTGTGTCTTTAACTTTTCCTTATATAAGCTGATGCATATTTTCTTCCTTTTCTCTTTCTTTTCTTTAATGTCACTCTGGCTTGTTCAGTATTATTCCATTCTTTCACTCATACTAACTGCCATTCTTATTGTGTTGCTCTTTTTGTCAGTGTTACACTGTCAGTCATTGTCAGCTTCACTCGGTGTCATTCTCACACTTGTTTTTTAATTGATTCTCACTATTACTTAGATTGTCACTTACTCTCATTTTCAAAGATTCACTCTCCAATCACTAGTGTGTGCTCACTTCACCGTAGAGTTACTCATATTCCCATTGTAATTTGTATATAATAACTATCAGTGTCATTGTCAAATATGTGTTCATTCTCATATCCACTATCTCTTTAAAGCCTTTCACATATTTCCATGCCTTTCTCCTTTTTCTTACACTCTTGATTGCATGCACCTTGTTGCCTTTTTTCCTTTTATTTCACTCGCTAGCCCTCTCATCATACCAAAATCTTGTCGTATGTGCTCTGTAATGTTGTTTTGATTTGGACCCTTGTAATGTTTTCAGGCCAGATGACAAAGAATTGTTTTATATGCAGGTGGTTCGTGGTGTGAAGTTTGGAGAATACCGATGTGACAAGGATGAAGATCTCGCAATGATTGCTGCTCAGCAGTATTACATAGAGTTTGGTACAGATATGAACACTGATCGGCTGTACAACAATCTCCCTGGCTACATCCCAGACTACTGTGTTTCTGCTGGAGATAAAGCCATTGACCGCTGGGCCAACCTTGTTGTGGCTGCATACAGAAAGAGTTACTACGTAAAGGAGCGAGTTCAAGCCCTCAAAGTCAAAGAAGATGTAGTCAGTTATGCAAAATTTAAGTGGCCTCTCTTATTCTCCAGATTTTATGAGGCATTTAGGTAAGCAGTTTTATTTTATGGAATGAGATATATCTAATATCATGTCTGTT
This sequence comes from Panulirus laevicauda, assembly GCA_032273605.1. Lineage (NCBI taxonomy): Eukaryota > Metazoa > Arthropoda > Malacostraca > Decapoda > Palinuridae > Panulirus > Panulirus laevicauda. Next base: position 8,227 of record JAUTXX010502518.1, on the reverse strand, counting down.
TTTATACCATGAACCTTTAGCTTCACAGAAAGAATTTTAGATTATTTTAAGCCATCCAGACAATGCCTCATGAGTTTTTCCTTGCTCTCTTTTCACCTGACTTTTTCTTGTACTCTTTACTAACTTCCTAACTTCCCAACCACCTTCTATGATACATCTCATTTTAATTTTTCCGTATGCATTCTCTTCACATATCCATTCCTTGGCATTGCTTCATCTATTGTCATTCACTTCAGAAATAATACATTTTCTCCTGATTTTCTCATTCTTCACTTCACCTTTATCAGAATTCTGTATCTTCCTCCCAGATTTCATCTCAGCATCTTCCACTCTACTGTTAGAGTGCCTTTACTTCTAGAGACATGTCTGATCATGCTAGACATTGTGCAGCGGACACCCATGTCTTTCGATACACATCTCTCCGTAAACCTGCTCCACCTTGTGATTCATACTTTTTATTCTCTTTTTAAAGCTTCACTGATCCATCAGAGTGAAAAAATTGTTCCCAGTGTCTAACCCATCATCTGACAACCTGTCCATTTCCTCCCTCCAACTGCAATTTATAACTTCTTTTACAGAGTTATTTGGCTTTTATTCTGCATAATTTCTACAAATGATTCTTCTTGTTCCTCTACTGTTTATCCTTGGTTTCTTTCTGTACACTTTCTTTTTATCTTTCTTTCAGTTATGACCTTCAGTGATTCATCTGAACATAGAATATACCCAGATGAGTTCCTTTACCTTGTCATGGTAATCTCCATATGGATACAGATAGATACTTAGGATATTGTTTGGTGTCTACTATATATTTAAGGAGTCATCTTAGCATATGATTTGAAAATGTCCTGAGAAATGGTAGCAATCAATCTGCATAACATTTAACAAAGCTGAGAGACTTTGAAGTGATTGTTCCATGTGATAATATATTATTAAGTCATTATTACTTTACAATAGTATTCAGGATCATTAAAGTTATCTTAATTAACATTTTCTAACTTGATTTATCTCCCTTGAATAGCTCAAGTTATTGCACTTGATTATATATTACATTTAAGCATATTCTCATTTTGTCTTTCTACCCCTTCCAGATATTCTGGACCAAATTTACCCAAGAATGATGTGATCATTGCTGTGAACTGGACAGGTGTTTATGTTGTAGATGATCAAGAACAGGTTCTTCTGGAGTTGTCCTTCCCAGAGATTACTACAGTGTCATGTAACAAAACGCAGAAGGTTTATACACAGACCTTCACCTTGTCTACTGTGCGGGGGGAAGAGTTCACCTTTCAAAGCCCAAATAGTGAGGACATCCGGGACCTTGTGGTTTACTTTCTAGAGGGTCTGAAAAAGCGATCTAAGTTTGTCATAGCATTACAGGATTATAAGGCTCCAGGTGAGTTTTTATTATTCCGACACACACACACACACACACACACACACACACACACACACACGCACACAGATTCTGTGTGAGAGGGACTTAGGAGTAGACCTAGGGTAGAGGTTGCATTATGATTTAGGTCTTAGTACTTGAGGAAATGCAGAAAGAAAAGATCCAATGATTTGTGGCAGGAATAGTGTCAGAATTTAGTTATGGAGTGTACAATAGAAAGAGTGGCAGGGGAGCAAGTTTATCCAAGGGAATTGGACACTGAATTTACTCCCTTTGGTAGGTGTTCTCATCTTAGAGTTTTTAATTTTGTATTGATGCTTGTTTTAGTACTTGGGCCTAACTGTTAGCTAGAGGTGAAGAAGATTTGCATGATAGGAAAAAATTTTCCTTGTGAAGTAGCATTCTATTTGTGATACGTTGATTTGTATATGTTGAATGTGACTGGTTCCCTTTCTACCAGGTGAGACTTCCTCCTTCCTAACCTTCAACAAGGGTGACCTCATTCTTCTGGAGGAGGACTCTTCTGGAGAGACTGTCATGAATGCTGGTTGGTGTGTGGGCAGATGTGAACGAACCAATGAAAGAGGAGACTTTCCAGCTGAAACAGTCTATGTTCTTCCTGCAGTTACCAAGCCTCCCCCAGACATACTGGTGAGCATTGATACACCTGCAGTCACAAAAAGTCTGTCAGATATTGCTAAACATTTGTTCATCTTGTTTTACTTTTGCTGATACTCCACCATAAATTGTACGGAAGACATGCATTTCTTTGTCCTGCCATCTTTTCTTGTATTTGAAATATACTGTTTTACACTTACTAAAAGTACATAGAAAAAATATATTAGACACTTTGATCCTGTTACACAGTTAGTAGGATTTTATCATATATGCTCATGACAAATTACAAATATTGTCCTGTAATTTCTAGAAGTTTAATCAGACAATATATTGGAAATTGTTCATCTTTTCTGCCCAGAATTCACAGTAAATATGGATATGGGGAAGGATAAAGTAGATATAGTTTTTCATTTTATGCACACATACTCCTAGCTTCTGCCCAAGTTGTGTCTAGTGTTTAAAATGAATACTTATTTTAAGTGGATGAAGTACATACAGCCTCATATCTCACTGCATACATTCTCAGCTAATGTTCGGTTGAATTGAAAAGAGATACTAAGAACTTTATTCACACCTCTAGCCTCAGACATTCTTTTATGATGAAAGTTACCTCTAACAGAGAAGACATCACATTAACCCTGTTCATGTATAGTGACTAACTTGTACTCTTCATCCACAGGCACTCTTTACAGCTGAAGGAGCTGAACATGGTCGCAAACTGTTTACTCCACAGCTGAATGGGTCTGACTCTCAAGAGAAGCCACACACACTTGAGGAATATGCTCTTGATCATTTCAGGTAGGTATAGGCCATGTGATGAGGGCGTATAGCTATCTATTCATATCTCTGATGCCTGTTCCCACCTGGAACTCCCTCAAGTAGTCTCCATCACTAGTGAATATCAGTACCACTTCTTAGTCTTTAGTGCCTTCCCACCTTATCAGGCCACTGGCAGAGGGCATCTCTAGCACAGTGTTTGCAGAGGCTCCAACATAATGTTCCTACTGATTACTTTTACCTAATGCCCCTGCCTAATGTTTCTACCTACCTAAAGCTCCTTCCTAAATCTTCCTACCAACTACTTCTGTCTATTGCTCCTAACATTTTGCCAAAAGGCCGAGCTGCACATGGTGCTCACTGCTGGGAAAGTCTAGAGTTACAATGAATGAGCTGTGTGAGTTAAGTGTTGTCATGTGTCATGTATGACTAGAAAAGATTGTATGTGTGTAGACAGAATGCCAGTAGTCTATGTGTGGGTAAGGTAGAAAGAAAAACAGGTGTCTTGGTAAGAGGAGTACAACTTGACAGCCATTGAAGTGTGTTACCTTGTTTTACCTCTGACACTTGTTATAATATTAACAAAGTTTTCTTTAACAGGCCACCTCCAAAGCGCACAGTTTCTCGAGCAATTACCCTCACTTCAGCTAGACGACCTGCGAATGAATGTCTCTGGAAATACTCACGAGAACCAGTGAAGCAGCCTTTGCTGAAGAAGTTGTTGCACAAGGAAGAACTTGCTCAAGAGGCAGTATATGCTTTTAATGCTATGCTGAAGTACATGGGAGATTTACCATCAAGGAGAAACCGTCAGGGTAATGACCTAACCGATCAAATCTTTGATGGTCCTTTAAAACATGTAAGTTTAATATGTTTGTCAAGTAAGTTACATACTTCATCATCATGTATCTTTTATTGAACTGAGAACCTCTGTGTGCCAAGACACTTTTTTGAGCACAGACACGTTTCAACTATTCCTTTATATTTATCAAGTAAAATGTTTTGAGGAGTACAGCTCAGCACTATTCAGAGTACATAGGTATAACTTAGGCATGCAATTAGAGAGTGAAAGTGACATGGAGATGTAGAAATTGAATTCTTGAGTCTCAATTTTAGAGTAAGTAAGGTAGACAGAGAAACAAATATACTGTTGGAAGGGAACAGAAAAGTACAATAATTACTGAACCTACAATATATTAATGAGTATACTCAGTAGCTAATATTTTTTGACAAGAATTGCTTGCACCAACCTCAGGGTTGGAAAGCTGTGATGTCTGTTTCTTTCCATACAAAGCAGAGCTTTTGAATTCTTTTGCTCCTCATGTTTCTCCAAATGCTTAAGACCTGCTCCATTTCAATCTCTTTTACTGCTATGATTGTTAGTTGACAATGCATGGTTTATTACTATAATCACTTGATGACTTTTTGGTTGTTGCCTCTCTTTGCATTTCCAGCTGATATTTGATTCCAGTTACTTTCTGTAGTTGTCTCTAAGCATCCTCTTGCCATAGCTGGAAAATAAATCACATGAGATGTATCATAAAAGGTGGCTGGGAAGTGTATATTATACAAGCTTTGGTTCTTTCCCCAAGTTAAATGCCAACTAATGAAAAAATAGTCAGTTTTAGAATGAAGAAACAGTTACTGCTTATATTTCATTGATGATATGATTATTTCTGTTATTGAATATATCATAAGCCAGCTGTTTATGAAGAACTTCTCACTTCAAAGGAATCCATCCTGTCTTTGCTACTGAGCATAGCACATCTTTTGCACTGGAGGAGCAGCTAGTTGGGGGATCCTGGTTTTATAGCCACATGATCCCATTCGTAAAAGGGTCTATGAATAATTGAGTTTTTTATGTCTGTGAATAAGGAAGAGATTATTGCCCTCATATGTACTGTGTATTATAGAAGGTGATTTTAAGGGGCAGATGTGAAGGCAGAAAATTATCCCCTCCTATCCTTTTCAAAAGAAAGAACAGGTTAAGGAGAAAAGAAAGGATTTTTTATTCTCTCCTTTAAGGCCCAGTCATTTGCACCTAATCCTGTTTTGCTAATGGGATAAAAAGTGAATACGTATGAAAGAAAGAGTGAAGATATATGTACTGATTTGTGAAATCATGTCTGAAGAAAATTAATTGTACAAAGGCTACCCACCTGCCTCAACATGGTCCATTCTGAACTCTTACCATACCAGTACAGTGTAAAGTATACTACTATTTTAGAGTTTCCCTATACTTTTGGATAATAGAAATATGTTCTCTAATAAAAAGAATATTTTCTGAATATTTTTATATATTGCACATAGTAGAGAGTCCCTGGAGATCAGTTATGTAGTTTAAGGGATAAAAGATGCAGCTTTTCCTTTACCCTTGGATTATTATTATTATTTCTTTAACTGCAGTTCACTCCTTCCCCTTTTTCTTATTTGATGCCAGGCCTAGATGATGACTGTTGTCTTTGACTGGAGATTTCATGATAGAGATTTTACTCTGATGGGGAGGGTTAGGGTAGGTTAGGCAAATTAATTATCATCTCTCTCCTCTTGATTAGCTACCATAACATCAACATCTTCATTATGTAACTATGCTAGCTTCATTTCACCTCCAACATGGTTCACCAGTACACTTGAGTCAACCTTTAAATCATGTAATGCCCCATTTTTAAAAGTTAATCTAAGTGAATCAAATATTGACTATGTAGATATTTTCTTCAGTTTACATCTTCAGTAATAAGATGTTTTTTCCATTCATAGGAAATCCTCAGGGATGAAATTTATTGCCAAATTATGAAGCAGTTAACAGAAAACAGGAATCGGTTGAGTGAGGAGCGTGGCTGGGAGCTGATGTGGCTGGCAACTGGGCTTTTTGCTTGCTCCCAGAACCTTGTAAAGGTAAAGCCATCTATGTTTTATGTTTGTCATTTGTTTTAACTGCAATTCTTTGAAGATTTGTCATTTGTGGTCAGTCCAGCATTTACTATTTGTATTAGTCCAGTCAGAAAGCCTAAGTCTTGTGTTGATAGGATTTTTCTTGTAATTGTACAGTGTTCTTAGGTAATATTAAGACTTGAGTCGGGTAGATTGTAGATGTTTCCTGTTTAATTCTGATATGAATGAATATACCTATAGAATTGTATATCAGTAAATAATCAAGTTTACATCATGAAGGAATATGACAGTCATTATGACTCATTTATATAATCTGTAGCCAAAAGTGCTTTCAATTTCTAGTTGTACTCAGAGCAAGGGTGTACTTGGAGAATTTTCTAATGTTTCAGATGTAAACCTTTGTTCATTTACACCTCATGGTTCAGTTGCAAAAGTTTAACGTATGTTTATGAAAAAATCTGCATGTTGGCCTTCACGTGGGTATTTAGCATCCCTTTGGAGAAATAGAAAAGGTTGGAAGAATGTAATAGATACTAAAGAGATGAAAGGCAGAAATTGACATTTTCTCTCTTGATTTACACCATAGTCCACTTGTTGGTTAGACACACATTCTCAAACCCCATGCTGTCATTTTTTAAAAGTACAAATTTTCTTTTATCTGTGGTCCTCCCCTCAACTTTTCTCTTGCCAAATTTTCTACATTCATTTCCTTGTTTATACATGCTGAGACAATGATTTTTTCATAATTTGCCTAAGTGCTCATACATGATGGCTCCTTCATTTTCTTGACAGCTGATCTAGTTTGTAAAAAGAAAGTGTAGAGACTATTAATAACTACATGTTTGAGAAAATGTCTTGATTCACATTGTTGCTTTTTTTGTTGAACAGTTGCTGTATATACCTAATTGTTTCTTCCTTCTTAGTAGGCAGTGTCAGGAATAAATGAATGATGTCCTCATTTACTTGCATCCATTCTCTAGCTGACCTGTACAAAGTAATGAAACCAGTACCTACCATCCACGGCTGTAAACAAAGAGTAGTAATTAAACATCAAGCCTCAGAATGGTTAGATTTAACAAATGAAGTGCCCCAAGGATCACTCTTGGGACTGGTTTTCTTTCACATACATTACTGATATTGATAATGGGCTAATTTGTAAGATATCAAAATTTGCTGATGATCCAAAGCTGGGAAATGAATCTGCAGATGAACTTGAACATCTACCTACAGCTTCAAACTGCCCTAGATAAACAGAGGAACTGGCCTCATAAATGACAAATGAATTTTGATGTTAATGAGAGCAAAATTTACATATTGGTAGTAAAAATGAAAAGGCAAGCCACAGTATTGATTTTGTTGAACTCCAAAAAATAGAAGGTAAATGAGGAACGACTTGGGTGTAATAATCTCTGGTGACCTAAACCAAGTAAGCATTGCACAGAAGCAGTGAAAACAGCAAACAAAATTTTGGGTTTTGAGTGCAAGTCCAGGAAATTCATCCTTACTTTTTACAGTTTATTGGTTCATCCATTTCTTGAATATTATGTTCAGTTTCGGTCACTATACCTGAAAAAAGACAAAGACAGACTCGAGAGAGTACAGTATCAGGCTACCAAGATGATTCCCAGACTGAGAAGCAAATCCTACAAGATAAAATTAGACAACTTGAATGTATGCAGCTTAGAAAAGAGAAGGTTAAGAGGTAAGGTAATACAAGTATTGAAAATCATCAAAGACTTTAATAAGCTTGATCTATCTAGTTACCTAAGACTTGATTCATCAGATTAAACTTGTAGTAATGGATACAAACTCGTCAAATGATTAACCTTGAATGAGATGAAGTACTTTCTCTTTACCAGGATGTTTAACATATGTAACGATATGCCAAAGTAGAGTGGTTGAAAGCAGTACTCTAGATATGTTTAAGAAGAAACTTTCATTATTTGTGCCTCCATATTCAAAATGGCAGTTGCAGGTTATTATCTTTGAATTATCTGTATGCCTTCTGATATTTACCACACTGTTTGTGAGTTTCTGATATCCTCCACCATCACAGACAGCCTTGGAAAGACCCAGTGGCCTATTGCTGTTTGAATTCCTTTGCCTAACATTGTATTATTCCATGATTTATCTCATACTAGGTATGATTACATTGTTAAATCATGTCAAGATTTAAAACTTTATGCTATTTCTTGAACAAAATATGATTAGATTATTTGTATCAAGATAAAAGGATATTTTTCTGTTTTTAGGAGCTGACTCAATTTTTGAGGACTAGAAGACATCCAATTGCACAAGACTCACTTCACAGACTTCAGAAAACGCTCAAACATGGCCAGCGTAAATACCCACCGCACCAGGTTGAGGTTGAGGCTATTCACCACAAAACAACACAGATCTTCCATAAGGTTAGCTGAGAGTCTTAGGAGTCATTGAACAAGAGGGAGTAAGTGAATTTTATTGTGTGTGAATTAATGGAGAGAGAGAGAGAGAGAGAGAGAGAGAGAGAGAGAGAGAGAGAGAGAGAGAGAGAGAGAGAGAGAGAGA
>JAUTXX010502297.1:0-12352 GCA_032273605.1 Panulirus laevicauda | reverse complement strand
GATTTTAAAACATAGGAGAAGAGGAGTGGCATGAAGCCAACACTGGATAGAGTAACTTATGCAAAAATGAAGAAAGGAGAGCATTGTGTAGAATTAAGAAAGACTGAAAAAAGCCATATGAAGCCCAGACAGGACAAGACAGAAATTGATAATGCTGGAGAAAGGAAAGATATGAGGTTAAAACAGAAAGAGAGAAAGGTTGGAAAGTCATTTAAGGATGAAAGAACAGATGAAAAATCACAGCAGGTAGAACTGAGAATGAAATCAAAGCAAAAGAATGTAGATGTCTCAAAAGTGCTAGGAGATTTCTTCTCAGGAGAGGAAGAAATTAGAAAAAAATCAAAGAGGTTAAGAGATGTAGATACAGAAGATAGAGATGGTAAGCCAAAGGAAGGTGAAAGAAGAGATATGAAATCTAAAATTAAGGGAAAAGATTGGGAATCAAAAGATAAAGGATTAAAGGAAAATATGAAATTTGTTTTGTTTGAGGAAATGCAAGGCAGAGACAGAAAATCAGATGAAGTTGGTTATGAAAGCCTTGTGCAGAATGATGCATTATATTCTGAGGACTGTAATGAAGCTCAAGATTGTAGAGACCATGTATGTGATCGTGGTAACTTTTCATTGGGTAATGAAGTACTAAGAGAGGATGGTGAAGCTTATGTAAATGACAGTCAAAAACTTCAAAGGAAAAATGAAGCTCCAGAAGAATGTAGTAGAAATACGAAAAAACAGAAATGTAGAGAATCTACACTTCTGAAGTCATGTATATCAAGGAAGTTAAGCAAAGAAGAAATTATGGGGAGTGAAAGGAAAGAAGAAATATTAGCTTCATCTGAAAGTATGATAGAGGAAATAAAACAAAAGGACTGCAAAGCAGTAAGTGACTGTGAAAGTGATGCCACTGATATACTTTGTGATAAGTCTGATAGAGATATAGAAAACTGTTTTAGCGGAGATGAATCTGAGATATATAACAATAAAAGAAATCAAGGGAAAAGAATGTACGAAACTAAAAGAACCTCTAATGCCTCTGATGACTCACTCCATCTTAATTACAACAAAGACAAAAGAAAAGAAGGAGAAACTCAAGAGATGGAGGAACATGACAGTGAGACAGAGGGCATTTACAATAAATCAGAAAAGTGTGTTTTTCAAGTTTCTGAAATGCAAGATAAAGATTATATAGATAATGAAAACCTTAGAATCCACTCAGATGATATGCAAGGTCAAGGAGAAAACTCCAAAGCTATTGGAAATTATATTTCCATTCATTTGAATGATGAAATAATGAAAGAGAGTGATGATTTGAATGTGAGTGAATGTGCCAGTGATACAAGAGAAACTGGTTGGGGAAATCATAATGAAGGGGAGAACAAGAAAGACAGTGTGCAAAATCGTGAATACGCTGAAGAAAGTATTTTCCCACAGGAAGAGGAGCTTTTGTATGATGAGGGAACTGATGATAGTGATGAAAATGAACCTTTACAAGACCTTCATGAACCAGATGCCAAATCTACCAGCAAAGTATCAAATGTGGAAGGTGCTCTGTTTGGCAGCCATTATAGTATCAAGAAAGCTGATGTTCTTCTTGGTGGAAAAATGCATGATCATGAAAAGATTGATATGAATTTGAAAAATGATAGTTTAAACTGTAAAAAGGTGAACCCAGAAACATTGACAGACATCAGAGCTAATGAACAGCTAACCAAGGAAGAATGTAAACATAAAAGTGTTCATGACAGGTTATCGTACAAAATGAAAGGTGAAAATGATGAGAAAAAGATCACCTCACTAGTGATAACCTCACCAAGGAAAGAAAGCAAGATTGATTACTGTAAAAAGACTCTGCGGAGCAGACATAGATACCTTCAAGTAAGAAATGAGGAAGAAATTTTTAGTGATGAGAAAGCAATAAATAACAGAAATTGGCCAAGGAGTTTTACTTCCAAAAAATATGATACAAGAAGTAGCAAAAGCAGAAGTCGCTCAAGGAGTGGATCTCCCAGGAAAGAATGCCAATCTGAAATACAAAGTGGGAGAATAAGGAAATTGCCCCAGAGTCTTAACTGCAAGTATGATCAGAGGAGTGGGGAGAGTCAGAGTCCATTGATGGAGAAAGAAAATAGGTTACAAGAAAAGAAGAATGCATTGCGAGAATCACCACACAAAAGAGAAAATGACATTTTTCATAGAACTAGAATATCTAGACAGCAAAGGAAAAGGACTGAAAGATCTGAAGAAAGTCCCTTATTAATGCTTTCACAAAGGCCTGAGAGTAGCCATGCATCACAGTGTAAACACAGTAATATCCCATCAGGAGCAAGGGCAACTAGATATCAAACCAGAAAAAAGGAACATCAAACTGACTCAGTAGTTCATGGGAAACAAGATGGGAGTTCTCCTAGAAATAAGGAGGAAAGAATCTCACTTAAAAGAAAAGAAAGACAAGGAGATTGGGAAGAATTACAAAGTAAGAGAAGAAAGATGTTGGTAAAGGGTCACTTAAGTAAACCAAGAGATAGCAATGAGGAAAATGATGACTGTGTAGAAGCAAGAAGGTATCACTCATCGCCACCTGAATTAGAGAGGAGGAGAAGCTCACGATTAAGGAATCTGTCTGGTGAAAGACGACACAAAGATGATTCTCTCTGCAGTTTGCCGGAAAGAGAAATTTGTAGTGGAGAGAGGAGGAAGGCTTTAAGAAGGAATGAAGTAGTTCAACAGCATAATGATAAAGAGACAAAGGGTATTAAGGATGGAATGAAAATTAACTCTGCCAGGAGCATACGTGTTGACAGTAAATTGTTACAGAATGCACTGGCACAGTCTCCTTCAAAATATTCTGTAGAGGAAAATGAAAAGGAGGAAGGAGAACTGGATGATGATGATGTAGATGAGGAAGATCAGATTTCAATAGCAAGTAAACTAATAATGGGGTATAATGAAAATCACACTCTGAATAAAGAGGAAGAATTAACAGACCTCCAGAGTGTAGTAAAAGAGAAAGGTTACCAGTCAGAGATTGGTAGTAGTCGACAAGAAAATGAGACAAATCAGAAATGCTTAAGAGAGAAAAAGAATCATCAACATGAAATTCTGAAGGGAGAAGAGCAGTTTACAAGAGAGTCAAATAGGGCATCCAGACTTAGAAATGATGTTAGTATAAATGAACAGAGAATGGCATCTGTGGTAAACTCAACACATGAGATTGATGAAGAAACTGATAATTATTCAATACAAAGGGAATGCAGAATGAACACTTTGACAGATTCATTGAAAGTGAAAAGTATTGATCGCAAACACAGATCAGAATCTAGGAACCTAGGAAGTTTAGTGGAGGATGCAACATTCTTCCCAGCTGATCTCTTTCAGGTCGTCCATATCCAGGGAGATACCAATAGGATGAACTTGTCATCAGTCACAGGTCCATCATCAGGGAGTGATGACACCATTGATATGATAGTTAAGAGGCACAATGAAAAATATGCCTCTGACAATATGAACTCGAGTGACGATTCTGAGATGTCTTTGTTGCAGTTTATTGCAGATGAATTGGATGAAAACAGTGATGATGGGAAAAATGAGGGAAGAAAGAATAATCTTATAACACAAGAGGCCACAGCCAGAAATGTGAATGATGATACATTATGTTCTATAGATTTAACTGCCAAAGAAGTGTGTGACAAAGAAGAAGATTGTGAAATAGGCACAGAAGCTGTGAAAACTAACATAATACTTAAGAAAGTAGATGACAATATCAAATCACAAGGCACAGGCCCAATGAAACCCAGACTTTCATCAACAGTACTTCCTAACAAAACACCTACCATGCTTAACATTAAAGAAATGGAAGATACTTTTGTCCCCGCAGGTGAAATTCAGTCAAGTAATGGAAGGAGCACCCCAGTCTTGAATTCTGATTATGCTGTAGAGCAAGACAACCAAAGAAATCTCGAGGGTTTAGGTAATGAAGGAAAAACAGAGTGTGATAAGTCATCCAGTTTTGAATCACCCAGCAGTTCACACATTTACAGCAACATAGGAGTTAGACAGAATCAGATCCATAGATATGACAAATGTGAAAAAGAGCCGAATCTTAACGTTCACTGTAGTAATACTGAAATTGATGTTAAGGATAGGATTCAGAATATTACTAACGAAGGTGACATTACTAATGATATCACACTCATTGAGAATGAGATTGAAACTGTCAGATATCACCTTAATGTTGAAAATGAGCTTGCAGGTGGTACACAAGATGATGGTGCCATAATCTCTCCAAGCACTCATGAGGAGGTATTACATCCAGAGCAGTATACAAAGTCAATTGCAGCTTCAGAGGCTAATGATGGTGCTTCTAGTAGCTCCAGTGACTCAGACTCTGACTCTGGGAGTGACTGCCTGTGCAGTAAATGTGGAAGCAGTAGTAGTAGTTCCAGCAGTAGTACCTCCTGTTCAAGTTCTTCAGGTTCTGATACAGATGCAGAAAATGATGCTATAAGCCCTCCGAGAGGCACAAATCTTCATTTGGAGACAGGGCAAGAACATAATATTGTAGATACCCAGACTCCACTGACTTTTGGAGAAGAATGTGATGAACTAAGGAATGGGACACCTTCTCTTTTACATAATACATCACCAAACAAGGTTTCATGTGAGTCTACTGTTAGAGTTTCACAAAAGTCGAAGCCATTGAAGTCTTTACCTAAAACACCAAAAAAGTCACCTCATAAAGATAGAGAGACTTTATATCAATCAGAAAAAATGCCTCTAAAGTCCCCTCACAAGTCTTGTAAAACTCCATGTAAAAAAATTCCTCATACAAGTCCATGCAAGAAAACTCCTCATAAAACTCCATGCAAGAAAACTCCTCATAAGACTCCATGCAAGAAGTCTCCTGAGACTCAGTGTAAGAAAACTCCACATAAGGTTGCTTACAGAAAAACTGGAAAAAGACAAAATAAACCTCCAAAATCAAGCTCCACTGAGACAAGCTTAGACATCTCTCGGAAAGCCACACCAAACATTCCGAGTAGTATCCCAGGAGATGCGTCTCCCACTCAGATGGTTCCGTACAAAACTTTCAAGGAAAAGGAAGTCTTGAGTATTGTCAATGTAACTAACACTGAAACAGGACCTAAACATAGATTATCATCCATTCCTGGAGAATTTCCAGAAAACCTGAAAGGAAGGCAATATAAAAGTATAGTTACAGAAGATAAGTCATGTGATAGAAGTAATGAGGAACAGTGTACAACAGTATCTGTAATTAACTTGTCTACGTCACAAACTATTTCTCAGCATTGTAAGAGGAGGGCAGCAAGTTTTAGACCAAGGAATACTTCACAAGTGAAGCTTTCCTGTGTAAGTATTAATTCTACAGTTTCAGTTGTTCATAGTAGGGAGGAGGATTCAAAGACTTTGTCCTCTGAAAAGACTCTTAAGAAAAGTGTTATTGCATCTCAAGCAGTATTAGGTACTCCAGTGAAAGAGAAACGAGCTTATTCTCCAAAATGCCAGTTATCCCCAGTGAGCTATGAAACTGAGGAGAATGCAGTTGGAAAGAAAATGAAAGTATTATCACCAGAAAAGATTGCTGATAAAAATTTAGATAATTCTTTGAGTCAGTCATGTGAGTCAGGTTCTTCTGTAACATCATCAGTTAAACTGTCTGCAAGCAACAATTTGGTTGTCCCAATTAGGATACGTAGAGCAAAGAGACAGTTGAATTTAGGTTTATCTGGCTCATCTGAAAATGTTTTGGTGGTAATGGCTGCTGATTTATGCAAGAACAATATGTCTTCACCCAAAAAGGATAAGTATAGAGCCACAAAAACTACACCAAAGATGGATTTAAGCAAGAAGCGGGTGAGTACAGTACTCCGTAGAAGTCCAAGGAAAAGCCCAAGAAAGTTGTCGAAGTATTCATAGCGTTGACTTTAAAAACATTTTTTGTTTATATGTTTTAGTATCTGTTTACTTTCAATCATTAGGAGAACTAGTCATGATTTTTTTAAATTTTTTATAAAAGTAGGAGAGAGGCTTTACAATGTAGATGCATTGGTCTGGATTGCTATGATACTAGATCCTTTGATTTTTGAGTTGGTTTGAATCCATTGGTTTAGAGTGGTGTTGGAGCAACTTTGAATATAGTGATATAGACTGCTGTACTACTAGATCCTCATTGTTCATGGTAGGTATGAATCCAGTGATCAAGATTTTGTGATAGTGAATTCCCAGCCAGAGAAGCAGGGGTTGAATCTGTGATCTGGTGTTGTATCAGAATATTTTATAATTCTGTTGTAAAGTGTATTGTATGAAGAATTTTGTTTAGAGAAAGTGGAGTTATCAGTTGCTTATATTTCATATTCATTGTTTTTTAATTTATGTCCCAGCCAGTCTACAGATATTATGAATATTGGAATTGGTTAAAAGGTACAATACTTTTTTATTTCTCTCTCAGCTGACTTTGTTTTTAAGTACAAGGTGTAGAAAGGCTGCAAACATTAAAAATGTATTTGATAACTAAGCTGATGGATTCAATAAAAGTCCAGCTGTAGTGAAACTTGAACATAATCTTAAAAATGACAGAATATCAGTAAATTTCCTCATGATTTGTGTAGGATCACTTTATGCATCACATAGTCATTTCGCATTCCTTTTGTTTACATCATTCATTATACTGAAGTTAGATCCATTGCTTCTTTTTTGTTTTGATTTTCCTTTCTGATATCAATGTCATTTGAAAGATTTTAGTGTGTGTTAGTATTAGCTTGGGTTGTATATTATGTAAAATATTAAAATTAGCATTTTTTACAACAAAAGTATAACTTTAAATATTTAATTTTGTACAAAGGACAATAAAATTTCCTTGCTCTCTCTATTTTTAGATGCTCATCTTTTATCACCTGGTTTTTAAATTCACTTGTTGCAGAATGTAACCACTTGATAGCATTAATGATAAAGATAAGGTAGTTAAGGACAAAGTGTTAGTGCTGAGAATAAGACAAGTTGCAGTAGTATAGAGGGTCATGAAGTGGGAGAAATTATGTCTTAGCACTATGAGTTAACTAGGTAAATGCCACTGCATTCTGATTTGCTTTAAGGGAAAACTTAGTTAATATTCTCTTTGCAAGGGAGCACCTCAGATAAATGATATACTTTAAGGTTTAAGAGGGTATGGAACACACAGGCTTGTACCACTACAAGGAGATGAGGGTGTGCAAATCAGGTTTTTAACGTGATAATCGTGACAGTACCAGAGCTTAGGTGATAGCACCAACAAGGGCTGGTGTACCATGACTCAACTTGAAACACCAACAATTACAAGCAAATGCAAGGTTTCCCTCCAACAAATACTTCATCATTTAATCAATAAAGTCATCTACTGTACCCTTGCTAAACTTAGATTCATTTTGACAAACATTTCCACTACACCCATGACACCACTGGCCTTTGGCTAAACCTTTACAGGTCAGTTCAGTCTTATGGAGATGAACTTCCCTTGATAAACCTGAATTTTATTCACACTGAAGCAGTTTTACTTCATCACTAGTCTAACCTGAGTCCCTGAAGGTTAGATCAGAGGCCTTCAAGCTGACTTTCATAGGACAGGTCAAACACAGCTTCATGCTCAACACCATTGATTGACAGGTCATGTCAATCCTATGAGTGTGAACCACACCTTCAGTAAATATGAATTCATTTCACCCTTGACAAATGCATCCTCAGTATGCCTTCAACACAACCATCAAGTGACATGACCCATGTAGGTCAAGTCAGACACGTCACAACATCCTCGACACCTCTGACCTGACACTTATGTGCCAGGTCAAACTTATCTTTGCTACAACTGCAACATTGAGGTTCAGGTCACATGCATTGTTATTACCACATTTGCTCTTCATCTTTGACAAACATATCTTTAATACATCCTCATCACCACTACATCAGTAACATCACTATTCTTTGACAAAACCCTGATGGGTCAGATCACTTCACTGGAGATGAATTTCACCCTTGTTAAACTTGGAATTGGCTTCACCCTCGACACATGCATTTTCACTACACTGGTCTTTTACCTGACTCTTACAGGTCATGTCAAAGATGCTCAAGTTCAGATTAAACACATCCTTACTACACTTTCAACACCACTGGCCATGTCTGTCCTACTGGTACGAGCCATGCCCTCACACATCTTGAAATCTAAAGGCCAATTTCTTCAAAAATATGTTACATATTTCTAAATTATTAAACTTTTGATACAATTGAATGAGAAGTGTTTAGATCACGACAGTTTTAGAAATGATTTATCAGAACACATTGGGAAGGAAGTCTTATTAAAGCCTTCACACATTCAGTTATTTTCAAAGTATACTGATATGAGAGTAAAATATAAAGTGTAGTAACAACTATGTAAAGGAAGAAATTGCTTGTATAATTTATCAGTGATTTTTCTTGAAAAACATAAGTGTCCAAACAGTAACACTTATGGATGTCAAGCATTTCATAGATGCAGTAAAGGGTGTATTAAAGTTTGCTTCATTGGCTTTATGGAAGAGATACTGGTCCATCCGGCACTATGTATGGGCAATTGGTGGGAAGTACACAATAGGGGTAAGAGGGGAGTGGGTTGAATACGAGGGAGGCAGGGCAAGTCCTCGACAGAATTCGACCATCCCTAGTACAGTGGTAGTAATGTTTACAACAGTTACGACATGCTGCATAATTCCCTTCTGTTTCACATTTGACGGCAGGTGCCTGGCCTGAAGGGCATTGCCCTGGTCGTACACATACAGGGTACCTCGGGTTCGTGTTGAACACTAGGTCTCCAGAACATCTGGTGGCCACAGGGTAATATCCAACACCTGAGGCTGACGGCTGACAATGGATGAAATCTGGACAGCAGTGCTGGCACTTGGGGAAGCTGCCAGGATGAAGGCATGTAGTGGCATTCAGGGGTGGGCCAAGGATGTTGGGGTTGTAGGGGCAGTTAGAAGGGGATAGGCAGTATGGGTGCTTGTCAATAGGGTTGAAAACCAGGCCCTCTGGGCAGGTCTTGCTCACCCTCATCATCCTTCCATTCGCCTGGTAACAGTGGGTAAAGGTGCTGATACATGCCTCACTCCTGGCGAAGTAACCAATCTCAGAACATGCCTGACCATCTCCAGCCGAGGTTGACGGATCTGTCAGGGGTGATGGGGAAGAGGAGACTTGACAGGGTGCGATGCAGGCAGCTCGTTTGCTACACTGCAGTGTGTTGCGGTCAAACACTGGCCGCTCAGCAGGGCACTGACCACGCACAGGACTCAGCCCATCATGGAGGGGTAGGCATGTATAATAGAAGCGACAGTCGGTTGGATCAGGGATGACTGTCTTGGGTGTGTGACAGACTGGTGAACACAACTCCCCTGCAGTCACAGAGGTGTTAGGAGCAGATGTTAACTGAGGGGCACATGGCTGGTAGCACTGGGCATCAGCAACGCACCGTTGTCTGTGGCTGTCAAACATGGGTCTCAGGCGGGGGCATGTGGCACGAACAGGGGTAGGTGCCAGGCTGACCACATACACGCAGACATAGTAACGGTGGCAGTTGGTTAAGTCTGGCAGGAGGATGCCAGCCCTGGGGCACTCTGGATGACACATCAGGCCCACACTCCCCTCTGGCCCCATTATAGTGGGGATTAGGTCTGCTGTGGTGAGGCTGGTGCTTTCAGTGTTGGGGTCAGCTGTGGTAGGCCTGGAGCTGGTGGTTGTTGTGGTGGAGATGGTGCCAGCTGTGGTTAAGCTGGCTTCTGCTGTGACAGGGCTAGTGCCTTCTGTGGTTGGACTTGAGTCTGTTGTGGTTGTGCTTGGGCTAGTGCCTGCTATGGATGGGTCGGTGCCTGGTGTGGTTGAGCTGGTTTCTGGTATGGTGGGACTGATGCTTGCTGTGGCTGGGCTGGTGCCTGCTGTGGCATGGTTGATGTCTAATGTGATGGGGCTAGTGATTGCTGTGGTGAGGCCGGTGGGTCCTGTGGTTGGGTTGCTGCCTGCTGTGGCAAGGCTGGTGCCTTCTGTGGTTGAGCTAGTGGATACTGTGGTAGAGCTGGTGCCTGCTGTGGTTAGGCTGGTTCCTGCTGTGTTTGGGCTAGTGGGTGCTGTGATAGGGTTGGTGCCTGGTGTGGTGAGGCTGGTGCCTGCTATGTTAGGCGGGGGTAAGATAATGGTATCCTCACACGTAGTGATGCAAGGCACGTCCCTCTGGCAACTGTAGCTAGAGAGATGGAAAATGGGTCGATCTAGTGGGCACTGGATCCTGGTCAGGTGCATCTCCTGATTCAGAATCATGCACACGTAATAATGGCGGCAATCTAGAGGGTCATGCATGACAGTATTGTGTGATGTGCACTTTGGTTGACATAACCCCGGCCGCTGCGGCTCTTCCACAGCACTGGTCGAGCTGGCTGTGGTGCCAATGGAGGCAGGAGTGGTAGCAGTGCTGGTGGTGTTGCTTGGGCAGGTCACCACACAACGAGCATTCTTGGAGCAACTGCTTGTGTAGTGGTCAAACACAGCCTGGTGAGAGGGACACTTCATCCTGGTGGGGCTGGTCAGCGCATCATTAATGTCGGAGCAAATGTAGTAATGATGACAATCAAGCGGATCATGAACCAACGTCTGTGGCCGGACGCAAGCTGGGAGGCATGGGTCAGCTGGAGGTACTGCTGTAGAGGCCACAGATGTGTCCTGGGAACATGTTGTGATGCAGGTTGCCTCAGCCACACACACTCTGCTTCTTGTATCAAAATAGGGCCTTGAGCGTGGGCACTTGGCTCGCACTGGCTGAGGGATGACACCGTCAAGGAGGATGCAGATGTAGTAATGATGGCAGTCACTGGGATCTGAGACTCGGGAGTTCGGGTGGATACACTGAGGCAAACACTGCGGCGAGATAGTTGTCACTGGTGGGGGACCATTGTCACCTGGTGTCCCAGGAGTGCAGGAGGCGAGGCAGGAACCCTCTGCAACACACCTTCCCAGATCCTGGCTGAAGATGGGCCGCTCATGTGGGCACTGTATGCGGCGAGGCCTGGCTATGACATCATTAATAAAGTAACAGACGTAGAAGTAATGACAGTCAGACGGATCTGCCAGCCAGGAATCTGGCACAAGACATACAGGTTGGCAGTTAGATGAAGGAGCTTCTGTGATAGACTCTGGTGAAGTGGTGCCACCCTCATTGGACTGTGTAATGACGAGGGTTCCCGTGGGTGTGGAGGTATTGGTGAAAATGATGCTGGGTTGAGTGAGATGTGTGTCAGGCAGGCTGGTGATGGATATCGGTCTTGGGGTGATAGAGTCGGAGTGAGTTGGCTGTGTGTTAATGTTGGCCGCTGTGTTTGCCGTGGTGACATTATCGTCAGGCACTGTAGGATCTGTTGAGAGGTTGGAGGGTGGGAAGGCTGAGGTGTTTTGTAGAGGCGTTACCTGAATGGTGGCTGTGGAAGGGCACTTCGCCACACATGGTGCTTTCTTCACACATTTACCAGTGGCAGCGCTGAACGTGGGTCGTTTACGCGGACACTTGATGAGGGTGGGTCTTGGGAGGAGATCCTCGGTGAACCCACAGAGGAAGAAGGACTGACAGTCGCGAGGGTCTGCAACCTTCATACCTCGTGCCTTGCAAGACACTTGGCACATCACCTGTCCCTCCACCGTCGAACCACTGGTCGGGGCACCCGTTGTCGCTCCGAGAAATGTACTCTCATGAGTGCCGTCAGGGACCTCAGTCTGATCTGTAGATATTTCAGAAGCTGGTTCGCCTGCATCAATCTCCCAGGATGTTGCAGGATCAACTGGAACCTCAGGAAATATAGTAGTACCCGCAGTTGGCTCAGATGTAGTAGTACCTGCAGATGCCTCAGATGAAGTAGTAGCTGCAGATGGCTCAGATGTAGTTGTACCTACAGATGGCTCGAATGTAACAACTGTGCTCGTTCCAATGGTTACTCCATCACCTGCATTTGCTGCATTTATTGTAACACTTGAAGCTGTATCAGGAGGTGATGTGTCGTCTGTAGTCACATTAGGTAACGAAGATGCATCAGATGTTAAGATGACCGTTGTTGTTGACTCAGATGATGTGCCTATAGTTGTTTCTGGGACTGTCATGGTTGCAGATGTCTCCGGTGATATGATGCCCATATTTGCCTCAGATGCTGTTAAATCTCCCCAAGATGTTTCAGAGGTTGTAATAACTTCTGTAGATGTCATAGGGAATGTTGTCACCTCGTCAGTTGTGCCAAGGGATGTCATAGCTTCTATCTCAGGGAACGCAGAAACATCTGAACTGTCAGTATGTAAAGAC
>JAUTXX010502186.1:0-12353 GCA_032273605.1 Panulirus laevicauda | reverse complement strand
TTTCCCGAGTTTTGTGCGTAGAGTCACTATGTTTAAGCTGCCGAATTAAGGCAGAATTAAGGGGTACTGCGCAGCCTCGCATACGCATCCAGCACAAGGAGCTAATGCTGTGGGGAGGGATATTTCGGTGAAGTTCTTCTGCGTCTGTAATGTTTTACTGCTTTAGGGAAGCAATGACCGAATGACTCAACCTTTTAAGGAAGGAATTCCTGCGCGCTCGCGCGCCCACCCATGTGTGTGTGTGTGTGTGTGTGTGTGTGTGTAACCGATGGCATGAATTTACAAGCACATTAAAGAAATTCTAGCCCTAAAATCTAAATAGCCCGAGTCACATGTCATGCTCCATCGGGGAAAAAAGTAAGAAGAAAATATATTACGTCAAGAATCAACAGGTGATCACACCACTGGAACTGGCTGTGATGAGTCATTACCACTAGGCTCGTACCCGTGTGGTCGTCGCCGGCTCTCTCGGCCTGGGAGGTGGGCGGTGAGGGACCTCAGAGAGAGAGAGAGAGAGAGAGAGAGTCATTATCACATGTGGTTGTTGGCGGACATGGGTGGATGGGTGGCCGAGGTGCCGACACACATGCCGCCCGCCGCCCTCGACACGGGCGGCCGAAGAACATATCATGGGTCGCTGACAGTCGAAGGGGTGGCTCGGATGCCCTAAAGGGATGCGCCACTGCTGGGGTGTCAGATGCCAGCGGTTGACTTCCCGTAATTATCTGGCTTACGTACATAAACTGGTGGCAAGGATTAAAAAGAACTGATAGTCATCTACTGTAATTAAGACTTAACGTTTCCACTTCTACCCTCCCAAAGTGTGGCACCAGTGATACTAACACTCGCCATCAAGCCGTCAACTTCTGCCACAATCGACCCACAATTCGGCACCTTCTTCACACCACCGTCAGTTGTTAACACCACCCGTCCACAATTCAGTAGTACCATTCTTACCAACACCCGGTACCATTCGCTACCAACTGTACCCCCTCCACTCAGCAACAGTCAGCCACTGGCGTTTTCAACAACTAGCACCACTCACCTCAGCTCCCACACCGACGCCCTGACACCACCGTGACCACCACCTAGTAATCAGTAGCGAGACCCTCCGCTCCTCAGTGCTTGCCATGTGATGCTCAGATGTGCCGTTTAGCGCCTCAGGGAGTGGCACCGAACCATCCATTACCAGGCTAGTCAACGCCTAGGCCTTTAGAGAGACCGGACCAGGATGTAATAATTCTGTGGACGCGACAGTCTCGACTTAAATGTTTGCCACCAGGGCTTGCCGCACTCCTCTAAAATCTAAGTTACGGCTGCTGTCGCGCGGGCAGTGGAACATTCACTGGGCTCTTCATTAGGTGTTCACTGCAGCTGTCGTCGTCACTGACGCCATGGTCACAAGTTTGTCTTAATAGTGGTCGTATTTCCTTCTCCTTTTTGTCTCGAGCTAAATGAGATGTATATATATGCGTTTTCTGTGCAGTAAAGATTACCCAAGTATGGTTGCATTCGAAACATGCAGCCTGGTCCTTTACTTGTATAAGAATATCCCATTGTCACACGATTCGGTAAAATTAACCCATAAATTATGTCATCTATGTAGACTTTCAGGTTCAAGTGTGATACTAATACTTCTCCCCATCTGGTTTCTTTACCCAACACCACACAGACTAGGTATATACAAACATGCTTAACTTTACATCAGTAACAGTAGCGATAATATATAGTAAAATCATCCAAATGCCGACGACTACCCTCCAGACCAGACATCATACAGCAGTATGGCAACAAGTTGCACATTGTTACTGCAATGATAATATTTTCGCAGCGCGTTCACGAGCAGTGAAAAAAAATATAATCTACCGTAGATACAGAGGGTGTAAATGATCCTTATTAGGCCCGGGGACAATGTAAGTCTTATGGTGTGAAGGCGTTCATCAGTTCAGGCAAATATCCCCAGGTAGCACAGCACAATAGTGACGTCTGACCACGTAAAAGAGGTCATGCTGTGTTACATGTGGGGCTGCTGGAGTCGTGCAGAGCCGGGCTTGATTTATCGCCAGAGGCTTTGACACAGGTCTGACATTATGCCTTGTGAGGTTCACACTGGTAAAACACCCACTCACATAAATCTCCGCCTCCCAACCGTTGCCTTTGTGCTCGCTTGTTGGCTGCTGCCCCAAGAGTCATACATAGATAATGATATCGAATTCTGTTTACTAAAGACGTAAATCATCTTGAAAAGAGTGTTGGGCCAGGGCCAAGCATCTGCATTTAAGAGCTGTCTGAGCTTCTTAACCTTTTAAGCCCAACTTGCGTGACATCATTGAGATTATTATCATCATTATCATCATTATTATCATCGTTATTATTAATTATTATTATTATTATTATCATTATTATTATTATTATTATTATTATTATTATCATTATTATCATTATCATTATTACTATTATTATTACTCTCATTATATCATTATTATCACTATTATTATTACTATGATTATAATTATTGTTATTATGATTATAATCTTTGTCATTATTACTTTCACTGATACTATTTGATAAAAGTCTTAAGTCTGTGAATCAGACTATCCTTATCCAGTCTTCGTAATTAAACGAAGTAGAGAACAGGCCTTGAGTAGAGTTTGATGCTCTTCAGTCGACTGACTGAGTTACGACCATCCTGTATTAAACGTTCAACATCCCAGAGGATATCTTGAGGTTACAGGTCAGTGTCCTTTATCAGTTTTGTGCATTAATGATTGGTTATCACAGTGCATTTTCGATACACTCGCAACACCAACGACCAGGATGACGACTGTCGTTCACAAGAACAAAAAGAAGAAACTGAACAAGAACAACATGGCCTCCCTTATACTGAGGGAGACATAGAGTGACCTCATTCAGGTCTCGTTCATAAAAATCCGAGTCTTGAATTTACGTCTGAATTTGATTCAATCCTCCTGTGGCAGTCCTTTGTTGTATGTCATTAATGGAAACCGAATATCTCATTATAACTTTGTCTATATTTCACTGTTCTTGAGATGCCGCAGAGGAATTCTTTATGGAGTGAAGTCTGTGATCTAAAACTTATGATTGTTTCCGAAACGCAATTCCCAGGTTGCAAAAGTTTTTCTCATTTTTTTTTACTTCGGCAGAATAGACGAGGTTTACAGTGAACACGGTTGCCTTTCGGGAACCAATAATGCAAGATTTAGCAATAGTGACACATACCCTCGACACATTGAAAGAAAACGGGTTAAATGATACTTTCGAACTTTTACAATAGTTGGTCTAATGTATTCTAGCGTTCACATGAATATGTTAACCAGAATTAGTTTTATCAAAGCAGACATGCAAAATACATCGAGAGAATATAGCATTCTGTTGAACATTGGCCGGTATCAAGTATTCTTTCGAATACATAAAGAATTATATCAAATAGGTTGTGAAATAATATAATTTACGAACATTGCCTGAGAAATTGAATAATAAATTTCTTGGGCAGCAATTATGCATAATCGTGTCCTGCCATGCTAGGTTTCCTAACAAAAATCATTTAGTAATAAAGATATATCAGGGATGCCAAGTTAAAGCATAATGATAAGGGAGGCGATGCCTTTGGACTAGCATGAACGAGGTTACCAAGTGTACATATAGTATACTTACAATACGTTTGGGTTGGCCGTGACGAAAATGAGATGTACACTTTGAGCAAGTCGCCTGGAGGCGCCAAGTCTGAGGGAAGCGGAGCTTGTGTGCCAGAAGCTACCGAGGGCGAAAGGAGATTAGGTGACCCGATGGTCCCGAGGAAGTACCATGGATGACGGAAACAAAGCGCGACTCGAAGTGACAAGAATTATGTAAAGAAATGTGTGGCCCGGTGGCAGTGAGAATAAAAGGCAAAATCGAGGGTGACAGAGGCAGTATGGCAGTACCAAGGACGAGAGAGGGAGAGGGTGCGGCCTGTCAGTACCTATGATGAGAGAGGCAGAGCGTGTGGCCTGGTGGTATCGAGGATGAGAGAGTTAGAGCGTGTGGCCTGGTTGCACCGAGGATGAGAGAGGCAGACCGCGTAGCCCGGCAGTGCCTATGATGTGAGAGGTAGAGCGTGGTCCAGCATTACCTAGGATGTGAGGCAGAGCGTGTGGTCCAGTTGTACCTAGGATGAGAGAGGCAGAGCGCGTGGCCCGGCAGTACCTCGCATGAGAGAGGCTCAAAGCGCGATGCCCGGCTCTACCGAGGATGAGAGAGGCTCAGAGCGCGTGGCCCGGCAGTACCTTGGATGAGAGAGGCTCAGAGCGCGTGGCCCGGCAGTACCTCGGATGAGAAAGGCTCAGAGCGCGTGGCCCAGCAGTACCTCGGATGAGAGAGGCTCAGAGCGCGTGGCCCGGCAGTACCTCGGATGAGAGAGGCTCAGAGCGCGTGGCCCGGCAGTACCTCGGATGAGAGAGGCTCAGAGCGCCTGGCCCGGCAGTACCTCGGATGAGAGAGGCTCAGAGCGCGTGGCCCGGCAGTACACAAGGGGAGAGGAACAGAATTGCTGTAGAGGTCATTCCCTCCTTAATCAATGCTGCCTAATATAAGCCCTCTGAGCCTTACTAGTGACAAGAACTGCTGCATCTAACTGGCCCGAGAAGAACAGAAGCTTCCCTAGCGTGTCTTGAAGGTGATTGGGCTGTTGGTTTGTTAGTGTATACCACTGGTGGTGTTGCCTATAATGAGGCTACTGGTCGACATGGTGAAACAGAAGCGTTGCTGCTTTTAACTAAAGCTGCGCTGCTTTAATAAAAGAGGTTCTAAAAGAAAACGATCGACAGAAAAAGTTACTAAAGCGTAAAACAGCATAAATCCTCAATGAACAAGCTCAGGAAGCATAACAAGCAAAATATTAAGTTTTCATTTACCTTTAGGTGAACTTTCGTCAAAGTAATAGGAACAGGACACTGCAAAATTAAGACAACATGATTTATTATCACGATAAAGACATAGATACTTAAGATTTGGTTACAGTGCATGTGGCATAAAGGACAAAAAAAATATACATCTTAAATTTCAGCGAAGAAAATGCTTGTCCAGTATTCATTTTGATAAAATCAATGCTTTTAATGTATCATTCTTATACCAATAACAATTACTTATGGAATATCATGAAAGGAATATAAGTACATCGCATTACATAGATGTAAACGTAAGAAGGGAGTATCTGGGCGGCTTTTGTAATTCGGACTAACAGAAATTGAAGGTCGCAGTGTTTCCTCCCATCGCCACTAGGTGACAGCAGGAGACGGACATCCAGTCGCCAGCACCATCTGTTGGCACAAATGGGAAGAATCCCCTCGTGCGCTTTACATTCCAATTATTTTTTTCTTTTTACACAAAGTTGAACTTCTGGATGCACCTTGATCTAAAGTCAAAACCAAGTTATTTGACAAAATTAAGTTATATGAACATTATTTACCGTCATATTTAATATTCTCTATGAAATTATTGTCCTTTCACGTTGAATACAATATATCATCAACCTCTTGCATTTAATCAAAAACAAATACAGTGGATATGGCGAAGAGTTTCGTGACACAGATTTGGTGAAACTATGTTAATCACCGATGTAAACTGTCGGTATCACCTCCCGCCTATATACGTGCACGAGGGACTCGGAGGGAGTACATGAGGAGGACCTGATGCGCCATGACGAGGTTATGTACGGCCATAATGTCTGTGGGAGAAGTCGACCATGCATACGATTTGTACAATTCAAGTTGCGCTTTGAACATATGAGGCAACTCAGCCACACAAGTTCCAGATTTTCACATGTGCATTATTATATCAGGATTCATTATCTACTGGCAATGTGAGAGCTGGGGTTAGGAACTTCATCATGTCTTGTTGTTGAAGCAGCTAGCAATGTCCCCCTCCCCCCACCAGCAACAACCAGAGTGAACACAGAAGAGAAACAAAGTTTCAACTCATTCACTACAGCTAATACCTAGATTCTCTCACTTGTTGAGATATTCCCACCGTGACCCCCTTCTAAGCACGGCCACACGTTCCTCACAACCTACTGAGTATCTAATTTCGTACGGCACTACTCATCAAACATCAAGCATCTTAAAAAAACACACCAACATTACAGGATTTGTATTCCATTTGTTCTGTGTCAGTAATGGGAACTTCCCACATTATTGGACAGCTAGAACGCTTCACGGACACATTAAGGTGACTTTGATGTGTGGGAAAAGTGACGTCAGTGATACGGCAAATGACCAAATCTCCCGGGTATTTACTCCAGTCCCATGGGTTCACATATAGAAGCCCTCAGCCAACCCCAAGGGAGCCATGTACTGAAGAATGATGACCGTTCTAGACGTCGATAGGAATATACGTTAGAATATAGGTGAGATGACATTCATTTCTTGTGGACACGTTTAAGAGAAAGGGATATGATAGGGTGTAAGTTGAAATAAAAAGAAAGAAAAAGACGGAAAGATAAGTACGAAGACGGGACTAACATCTACATCATCCATTTCTATCCAGTTGTCATTCTGAGGACATGTAAGCATAATTGAGTGGGATTAAAGTTGGCAGCACGAGAGCTGTAGGCATGACTCCAGTATGTCAAGTTCGAGATCGCTACAAATGTTGCCATGTAACGTGACGCTGTTTGGAAACCCATAAACAAAGGTAGAGCTAGGATGATCTGTATGGAACTGTGTCTCAAGATACCACAGGTGTTCCTAATCGAGACAACCGGCACATACGTTAAACGCAAGGCAATGTATGAAACTCAAGGTTAAAGGGAGAACTGTTATGCCAATCTTCACATACCTTCTCTGGTGGCCTTGATATTTGTAGGTAATAAATCTTCAAAGTTCTGCTATTCATAACCACGTTATATTTTTCTGCACTTTGTACTTCTCTTGAATCTGAACCCTATTTTGTTTCTCATCTTCAATTTCTTGTCTTGATATCAAAATACAAAGTTTTTTAACGTTTACATTATGTCAATCATTATTTGTTCTATGTATCAGTATTGTGCAAAAGGCTTTAGATATCAACCAAACTACACGACCATCAAGCAGATGACAATCATAACTCACTGAAACCTTGATTTACGCTATATTTAGCCGAGACTCAGTCGAAGGTTTTGGACCTTACTGCAGATATACTTAGGTTTCAGCTGACATGACTGGGGTGGGAGTAGAACCAGCGCGTGGCAAGCGAGAACCTAAATGTCAGTCAGACTGGTGCGACCAGTGGAGAAAGCTTCTACCAGTTACTCGACAGTCAAGGTCACTGGTAACCACTTACGTCCTCACCGGTTTAGATCTGCAGCATTGACGGCTGCGTGTGGCTGTAGTGTTTGTGTTTCTGACGTGTAATTTCCATGAGTTAATTACTTAGAAAACCAACAGTGTAGTCAGTTTACAAGTACGTGAAGGATAGAATCATATGGGCTACAGGAAGACAAGACGTGAGAACTGGATACAACCAGGTGTCTGACTCATTCATCGACCAATATAACATGAGACCAGTTTCATACAATTGACCACACGCGCCAGGAACTGGAGACCCGATTGCTCCCTTCTAGTTATAAGCATTATTTGACAATGAATGCATTCTGCCCTAAAGGAATGAAAGAGTCTGATTCCTCTGTCCTACCAGCAAAATCAGATGTAATTATATGAAGCATCGCTTTTGCCCGCTTTAAAAGAGTGACCCAGGAGGAATAAGCCAACCTAAGAGACAGTTGACCTGATATAACACAAAATAAGGAAAAGAAAAGAAAAATTGATTCGGTCATAGATCATATGTCTTTAGTGAGGTCTCAGGTGGCGTAGCAAGTCGATGTGGTTGCAGGAGGGATTTGGATTGTCGGTGCAAAAATGAGCAATACTCTCTCGTCATATTGACTTTAGTTGTATGAGTCATTATCGCAAAGAGTCTTGCATCTCATCTGGATTGCCTTTCTAAACAATAAACTTGCAGAGTAAATACAACCTCTAATGACAAGTTCTGAATCTGATGGTGTAGCTGGAGGACAGATTGCGGCCACTGTCCATTCCCTGTGAACGATGCTCTTGACCTGTATAATGTCAAATGTGAGTCTTAAAATGTCAAGCATATTGATGAGTCAACTGGCTACACTTTGAACACGTAACGATAACGATCATCATCTCTGCAAGACTTAAAAGACAACGGCACAAAATGATATCCTCCGTGTCTCCCTGGCCTAAGATGTTAAAAATACTTTCCTACACCCAAAGCAATGATTCATGGAGATTTCTTGACCTCAAAACGCCCAAAACCACCACACTAACACCTAACGTTATGCCACTCGCCTTCCCTTTCTTTATGTTTTCACCCACATCTTGCGTACATTTTCCGTACCTGAGCCTCCTAGTATTAGTACTTACTATCGTTACATTGCTATGTCATCCCCAACTTCGTATTGTCACTCCTAGTTATCGAGGCTTTCTTCCTCACACGGTAACTGGTCGCCGACTCATTCATAAGACTAAAAGTCACTCGTCCAGTTTTCCTGCAGCGCCAGACACCGAGGGTTACAGGAGCTGGCACATAAAAAATGAACCGAGTTCGAAGCCAAGATTCTGTGCTAATGTTTCTCTAGCACAGTCCTAGCCTAAAAGAGAATGGGATGCATGAGAGGGGTAAATCAATAGTGCTTACGAACAGCGGTGGTGCGCACAATGAATATTAAACTGGATGCTGGAAGGTTTCATCACCACTTTAGACAAGACTAGAGCACAAGAAACCACGTGAATGTGAGACGACAATAAAACAACACACTGTTGTTATTGTGGCATCACAAAGTTACAGAAACTTGCAGGTCATCATAAGGTACATGTAATTCAATTTTCGATTTTGAGGTTTGCTCCTTCTGTCTACGACAAAAAAAAGTCACCCCTCCATTGAAAACTCATCTAATGACCCATTATGAAGCAGCGAGCAAAAAACATGGTACAAGGACGCCTCTCTCTTCATGTACTGGCAGTGCAAATGTATAACCCATACTCTGAATTGTCACTCTGTTCAAGTAATCTCCCATCGCGCTCTGGCTTCCTGCTGTTGTTCATGATTCCCATTCTCCCACTCAGCCACGTTGTCCTTACTGCAGTACAGCTCCTCTTCCTGCTAAAGTGCCCGTACTACAATGTTCTTCTGTGTAGAAATTCAGGAAGAAGACTCTTCAAGAAAAAGGTGGAAAGTCGTCCTGACCTGGAGGCAGGCCTAGGGCATGGGAAATATGTACTGTGAGAGGAGGTGATGGCACACAAAACAGGCTGAAGTCCTGCACAGGGTGGCTGGCCTTGAGCATAGCAAGATGTGTATACAGTAAGTGCTAAGAGGCACGCAACACTCGCTTGGGACTAACCAGCGGTCCACCCAGTTCTTTACAATCATCACAAGGACATTCATTATCCAACAGTTCAAGAAGAAGCTCTATCATCGCCACAGTCACCTGCCATCAGGAATACCTTGTTTCCGATTTGTATTTGTGTACCAGAGCCGCATCAGGCTCAACCGGGGTCGTGGAGTGGAGACCACAGCAAGAACATTACTAACCCAACCACTGTAAACGTTATGAAGAAAACGGTATTGTTTCTGTTAAAACAATTTACTTCCTCCTCCTCTTCTGTTTGCCAATTTATTTTTTTCTCTCGGATTTTTTCACTACTTTACTCTGCCTTTGTCTTGATTTCATCCAACAAACAGCTAATTATTATTATCATTTGTATGAAACATGGGTAATGGCCGGTGGTAGAAGAAATATAATCAATAATGAAAATGAAAAGAAGGGTGCATGGACAGTGTTTACAGCGAACACATGTGAATAAATGCAAGGTGTACGAGAAAGAAAAGGTGAAATGGAAAAGGTGATACAACGGGATTTGTTGAAAAAATATAGACGATATTCAAAGAGAAGAGGAAAATGATTTGGAAGGAGGTGAACTGTGTGAGGAAAACAGAAGAACAACAAATGGGAGCGAAGTGAAAGGGACACATGTATAAGTGGTGACAGGCAAAGAAGAGGTGGAAAAATATATGGACCGTTGAATGTCGTGACAAGTCATGATACACAGGTAGTTTCCAAAGGCTGCCTTCACAGGTCGTAGTTCTCAGACCCTCATGACAAGTCATGATCCTCTAGACATAACCACAGTACTAAGTCATAAAGCTGCGACATAGCTCACTGCAGAGTCACCAGTTGGTAGCCATTGTACAAACATAAGCCACTAAAGAGTCATCAGTTGGTAGCCCCTATACTAACATAGCCCACTACAGAATCACCGGTTGGTAGCCCCTGTACTAACATAGGCCACTGCAGAGTCACCAGTTGGTAGCCCCTGTACTAACATAGCCCACTGCAGATTCATCATTTGGTAGCCCCTGCACTAGCATTGGCCACTGCAGAGTCATCAGTTGGTAGCCCCTGTACTAACACAAGCCACTGCAGAGTCACCAGTTGGTAGTCCCTGTACTAAGTATTGCCAGTACAGTAACAGCGGGTCAGCTTGAGTGCCACACGTTTCTTGCCAAATAACCGGTGGATGGCCACACCCAGGCTGGGCGGTTGTATTCTGAAGCGAGGAATCGGGGGGTGAGCGCGGGCCTCCCTGTGTTTATTACCAGTCAGCATGGAGAGAGAGAGAGAGAGAGAGAGAGAGAGAGAGAGAGAGAGAGAGAGAGAGAGAGAGAGAGAGAGAGCTCGTTCCTCCTCTTTTTACCACTCCAACAGATTCTCCTCTCGGGCGGCAGCTTCTCGTGTTTTTCTCTGAACTCGTATGTAACTTCTTGTGCTCGACCTTCGCTTTCACTACATTCTTGCTTTTATGACACTGTTGTCAACTCTTGCTACACCCCGTCTTGCCCCTTCTTTGCTTGTGGAAAAAAAATAATCTTTATTTTTCCCATTTTGAATGCGGGGTGACTCATGTATTTACTGTGCCTTTTTTTTCTTCTTTTTTTCAAGATCTCAATGATTTCTCTCGTATTGTTATCGCTTTCGGTATCATCTGCTGTTTATACTACTTTTACTCTCCTCCATCTTCAGTGCCATTCTCTCTCTCTCTCTCTCTCTCTCTCTCTCTCTCTCTCTCTCTCTCTCTCCCTCTCTCTTTATGCGTGCGGCAGCAGAGAAACATTCCTTTCCACCAGACAAGATGTGTAGTGAGCGCTGGTACTGCCCGATGGAATCATTTCGTCGTACATACCCGTAGGTCGGTGGGTAAGTACCCTTGTCAAACATCTTCAACAACCTTTATTCTTCTCCTTTCCTCTTTCACTCTCCCGCTCCCCCACTACTCCCTTCCCTTATCTTCCCCCTCCTATATCCCTTCTATGCGTCATCATAGATACTCCCACGTACCTTACAGGTCCTCTACTTGCCAGGGAAGATAAATCTATGACAGGGTAAATCTATGACAGGGGGAGGTACCGTGTTACCGACAAGCACTGAGTAAGAGGAAGGGGACGAGGCAACGGAACAGAACTAGCTAGAGGGAGGACAGGAAAGAACTGTAAACTTTGGAACCCATGTGAAAAGGTAAGATAAAGTAAAGACAATGAAAAAGGGGAAAAAATCATCTGAAAAAATGAGTGCTGAATGACACTGAAGGTGTAGGAAACATGTCTGTAAATCGGCACTGTACAGGACTTGATCCACCCAATGACGTAAGACTGAATAAGGCAAAAGGAAATAAGCATAAGAATGGTCGTAGGATGGGGCACAACCTCTAGCCGTACGCGTCGTAAATATACAACTTAACTTTACTACCTCGTCAGCCATGATGCTCAGGGTCACGACTACCTGCAGGCCTCGGAGGAGCTTCTCCCTAACTATGAGCCCTTCAGTCCTCCAGCCAGAGAGAGGAACTGAGATGATCACCGGTTACAACTTTTACGCACTTGTTGAGGTTGGGAAGAACCAGGTCTTAAAAGACAAATGGTATCGGTTCACCCACACGAACCCGTTATAACTGTATCTACAGTGGAAGGCAAGCGTCCCTTCCCCTTCCCTTACAAGGTGCTGTTCCTGAAGAAAAGGTAGGTATACCTACACAGACCAGAATGTAGTAATGTATGAATGAAATACAATACGAAAATGAGAGGTGGGATGATGTACCTCTCGTAATAACAGTGCTTGTTGTTTCTGAATTAAAGGCTCTTCATCTTGTGTGTGTGTGTGTGTGTGTGTGTGTGTGTGTGTGTGTGTGTGTGTGTGTGTGTGTGTGTGTGTCAGGGATGTCTTGTTACTATGAAGTTCCTGTGGTTTTATATGTCTGTATGTTTTTATGTGTGTGTGGTTGTGTATGTGTGTGTGT
>JAUTXX010502185.1:7552-22530 GCA_032273605.1 Panulirus laevicauda | reverse complement strand
CTACTGCTAGGCAAGGCAGAGTATAACAAGTGACCTCTTACTTCATATACCTCTCTGTCCTAAACACCCTGTATATACCACCCTGTTATCAGACCATCCAACATATCTTCAAAGTACCCACCCCATCTATTCACCTCATTTTTTTCCTGTTACCATATCCCTGCATTGCCCCTTATTTGATGCTCCTATATATTCTTTGTTTTTCTCACACTCCTAACTTCCTTCCAAAACTTTTTCTGATTCTCACTGAAGTTTGCTGATACTTTCTTGTACACTTCTCTAATCTCTTTCACCAGCAACTTAACTTCACCATTCCATAACTCACTACATTTTCTCACATGCCCACTTCCCTCCCACAGTCTTCATGCCACATACTTCTTTTGCACATGTCAGCAATACTTCCCAAAATAGCTTCCAATCCTCATTCACTCTCCGAGCTTCAATACTCTCACCTTTGGCCATCTTACACCCAGTCTTTCTTGGCATCTCTTCACTCAAGCATCTTTTCCAAGCTCACTGACTTTCACCACAGTGTTCCCACTCATATCATTTCATTTTTTCTGAAAGCCTTAACAAAACTCCATCAAGTAATGACCAGACTTCCCACTGCTGCAAAAAGCTGCCCCTTTCAGCACATTCACGACCAAGATTCTCTTTTACGTGCTTGTTAATTAATACATAACCTAATAGTGCCCACTTATCATCTACCCGTCACTCTTTTTAAACCGGCTGTTCTCAGTCACCAGCTGGCATTCCGTAAGTTCATTTTTATTCACAATACTCTGTACCCTATGACCTCCAGAGCACTGAATAGCCTGAGAAGCTCTGGTGCTTGGCTTATAAGCCAAAATTCTATAATGACCTCCAATTATACCCTGAACTGTTACATTACCCACTCATATTCAAATCAACCATTATTATACCCAATCCCTCATCAAATTTGCTGACACAGTTATTGAGAAAAGGAGGAAAAATAAATTGAAGTTTGGAATCATCACCTTAAAATAGAATAGGGCAACAGGATTAGAACTTGGAGAGATCATTTATGGAACGAAGGCTATAGGAAAGAACCTAAATGGATACCATTGTTTGATACTGGTAAGAAGACTACTGCGATAGACCTGCTAGAAAGCAAGCTATATATTAGGTGCCAGATGGAAGCAGAAAAAAGGAAGGAAGAAGGTCTAGAAAGTAATGACATATGCTGCACCTTGTTAAATGCTTTAGAGATGTTGATGGCAACGATGAAATTTATGAAAATCTCAGTGGTAAGACCACAGATGAGCTACTTTGATAATTAGAAAGATGGGAATGGGATTTTAAAGTGTCAGAAAGTGAGATTTACGAGAGTTTCAGACCTTGGAAACAGAAGTAAGGTCAATGGGTAGCAGTTTGTAGGACTAGAATTACACTTCTTTCTATGATATGTTCCGGGAAGAAGAAAAGTTAAGGTTTTGAGACATACGAAACAGGTAAAGAAGGATCGGAGCTACCTTAAAGGTTAGTCTTGGATGAGAATAAGGGACTGAAAAGAGCAGCTTTATCAGCTAGAGAGTTAGCTATAAACTGATGAAGTCAGAAGAGATAATGAAAGGTTGAGTTGCTGAAGTTACTAGTGTTGGTTTCTGTTAAGGATCAGAAAGCTTTTTTAAGTAGAAATCAGATCAACACATTCTTTCCATGAAGGTATGATTGACTTGATGAACAGTGCTGCAATGGCTTCGAGCAGAAATGATAGCAGAATATTATGCAGGGAAAGGAAAGAATTTCGAGGCCCACCATGCTCTGTCGTTGATGTGAAAGGCATCAGACCAGGAGTGATCAAATCAAATCATGACGGAGGAAGAAATGAGTGGTGGAATAGAGGACAGTTTCAGTAAGATAACCTCTGCTATACGGTCAACACTCCTGCAGGCATATCGTCTAGAAAAGAGGCATCCATCCCAGGGAAAGTAAATAAAGAGGCTGCGCAGTGATGACAGCTTGTGGCATTTAGAGAGGGGATAAGGGGTTGACGTAACTGATTAAAAGTGACTGGGATATGATAGCGAATGAAATAAAAACCTGTGTAGTTTTGTCTTCCCGGTACAAGTTGTTAAAGAAAATGGAAAGGAAGTGAGGAAAGTTAAAGAAATTTAAGAAAAATTTAAGAAAAAGAAATATGTATATCATATATGAGAGTAGACAGTATTAAAGCTGAGAGATGATTTTCTGGTCAAATCTGAAGCCCATTTTAGAGTAATATGAATAGCTGAATTACCTCCTTCTTCACTTTACTCATCACTCATGATGAATCGCAGCCAAAGAGTAACTGAAAAAAAGATAATTACGAAACAAATGAATTAATTAGGAAACAAATGAATAACAACTTGCAAAGGAGAGACTACCTGAGTGACAGACACGTTTCCCATGAAAGAATTACTTGAAGCAGCAAACACATTTTCCCTCGTGCGTCAACAACTCAATCCTTGTCGTGTACATGGAGAGGCATATCCTGAACACCGCCGCACCAGTCAAGAGCATACAGGACGAACAGTAATGACCATACAGTGCAATGACTGGCCACGATTCAACGTCTCGCCTCAACTGGTCTGTCCTAGTTCTTTAATGTCAACTGTGACTCACAGCTGGTCCTGTAACCCGCACTCCGAGGAACAAAGAATCAGTCCAGTGAAGAAAATCACTCTGCGTGGGAAAAAATATAAATAAACTTTATTCAGCCGCGAGAAAAGATGAATAGTAATCATCTTTATTCAGCATGGTATGGAGTCATAACGGAACATTAAGAACTCCAAGCTGCAAGTCAAAAGAAAGACAGGGTAATGTCTATTTCGAGGTAAGATGGTTAACTGCCGTTGTCTGTGCTGTACAATAGGGAAACTGGAGAGGACAAAATTACAAAACGAAGCAAAGCTCGAGAAAGGTACCGGCAGGAATTTTTTGTGGTTGAGGGTGAAATTAAGGTTAAAGTTCATGATCTATGGTGTGTAACTGTTCGCTATGATACAAGAGACTGCCCTTGGGGCTAAAGTGCATTTGGCTATCTTAATAAAACTTTTAGTACTATGACCTCCTCGAATACACATTATGATAATTCGAAATCAATG
The DNA here is from genome assembly GCA_032273605.1 of Panulirus laevicauda. Lineage (NCBI taxonomy): Eukaryota > Metazoa > Arthropoda > Malacostraca > Decapoda > Palinuridae > Panulirus > Panulirus laevicauda. The sequence goes on along the minus strand of JAUTXX010502185.1, from coordinate 19,423 downwards.
TGTATTTGTCCGAAATCCCCTTATTAGTTGAAGATCCTGAAGAAAGCTTACCCTACAACATCCAGATGTATGTAGAAATAAACAAATTGTGTGTGTGGAGAGAGAGAGAGAGAGAGAGAGAGAGAGAGAGAGAGAGAGAGAGAGAGGTGATTTTAGAATTTGTTTTGTTCTGAAAAATACAGTGCAAGTCCCGCACACTAGATTATCATTCAGGTGAACAATATCTGAAATCATAAACCCATGGAAAATCCGGTGAACATAAACTAAGCTCCTTGTTAAGTACGAATAACAAATTACCCTTAACAATAAAGAAACCGCTGATAGCAGCAAAAATCCAGTCAATCTTATCAATGTCGTCATGCTAGTCAAAAGATCTACTAGAGAATGGTGCCGTCACGAGACAAAGGCCCAGGCTGAGCGATTCTAACAACATTCCAATGAGCGAGTTTAACCCCGATCAGCCCGATGCCCTCCGGCCAACAACATTATAGCCACCGTGGACATGATAAGGTTTTCGAGGCGTATATATTATAAGTGAAACACTCGCCTTCCTCTGGCCGTCACTCAATAAAGCATATCATTTCTTAAATCAGATACCAAGTTAAAAGAGATTGTGAATGCACTTCACCACAGTGATGCCGAGTGTTGCAATAGCACTCAGCTGACTTGCATTGTAATGATGGCTGGCAGGGTAGAGGGTATAGATGGAAGACGATAGTGGCGGTAATGGTGAGTGGTAGGGTACAGACGGACGACGATAGTGATGGGTAACAGGGTAGGGGTAAATGGAAAGGTATAGGAGGAGGATGACAGTGATGGAAAACACGGTAGTGGTAGTTGATACAGAAAGATGACAATGACCAGCGGCAGGGACCTGAGGAATGATAACAGTGATGGATGGCAGGGTAGTGATGGATGTTAAGGTAGTTAATGAGTGTTCAGGACAGCAGTGGACGGCATGGTAATGATGTGTGACAGAGTCATGATGTGTGACAGGGTCATGATGTGTGGCAGGGTCATGATGTGTGACAGAGAGGTGATAGAAGTTTGGGAAGTGATGAAGGACATGGCAGGGAGGAGAGGCAGGGTGGTGACGGATGCCAGGATATCGCTGGATGCCAGGAGTATGATGAATATCTTGACAGTGATGGGCGATAGGCCTGTGGTGAATCAAAGGGTAACATGCTCGGTGGCATTGCAGTACTGCACTGCAGGGTAGAAATACGTGGGTTATAGAATACCGATGGGTGGCGATATACCTTTGGATGGTGGGATAGGACAAATAGCAATGGATAGTAAGGTTATGTTTCCTGGTAGGCTGATGATGGGTAGCAAGGTTGAGGGATGGTACACCAATGATAGGTGGCCAAGACTGTGATGGTGGGAAGGAAATGACAAGGTTAATAGGTAAGTGGATTAAAGTATGGTATGGCTGATATGGTGGCGTCAGGGTGACGCTGAGTGGCATGGTTATGACAAGTCACAGGGTGGTGATGGGTGTGTGGACAGTGTAGAGTGGCAGGTTAGTAATGGACAACACCAAAATGATAGATGGTTGAACAGTTAGATGTGACGGGAAGGTGTTGGATAGCAGGGTCGTGATGCGTGTTAGGATAGCGATGAGGAGCTGGGAAGTGAAAGATGGCAGGGCCGATAGGAAGGCAAATTATGTAATTCCCAGAAGTCAAACTTCACCTGCCTGTGGTCATAGTCTCCTGGTTAACGCTGTCGTCACCTGAGGCAGTTCCTCCCCTGGCAGGGCCGCGGGCTGGCCTCGAGCGGCAGGTGAAGGACGTCAGAGGCTTCCGCCAACACCTACACCTCCTACTTGACCCGTCCTCAAGCAACTTCTTTAGCTGCCTCTCATTCACCTTCATATAATTCGAGTCACGATGGCATTTTGCCACCTGCATCATACATCCATTTCATAACCTCCGTAATATCTCTTAACATCCACCCTGCTAATGTGGGTTCAACTTGCCCCTACCCCACATAATCAGTCCTGTCATTTTTACTCATATTTCTTCTCTATCTTCGATTGATTAGACTCACTTTCATTTTTTATCTGGATATTGTAATGCCATACTCTTCTTTAAGATATACACCGTCTTCATCACTATCTTATAATTTTCGCCATCCTCATGTTAAATTATCTTCATCATACTCTCCCTAGTGTTCACTGTACCTTGTGTACTAGGCTCTGGTCCTACGCTGACATTTTACTGATGCGTTTAACATAAGCCTGTACGTCCTGCGGGAAACACACCAGAACTCTGGACCGTCCTTGTGAGTAAAGTGAAAAAAGAATGAAGTTCATCATAATGAAAGAACTGGCGTAGATTAGATAATACCTATTCATTTTTCTTTGAGGAAGAACACACACACACACACACACACACACACACACAAAGGTTCTGGCGGTAGTTTTCCATATAATCCCATGAAGCTGTGTGGTGTTGGATGAGCGTTTCTTACTCCTAGGCACCAAAATATCTACAGTTTGAGCAGCAGATATCATCAGACGGAGTTACAGAGAAACATTTGCCAACAGGAACATTCCGTGGTTGAAGGGACCGCCACCAAGGCCAAACAAATAGTGGAACGAAGTCACATTACATTTTCTGGGCTTGAGAGTCCAGTCGACGGCATTAAAGAAAAAGACGATTAATGGAAGAGTCAGCCATGAAACGAAAGGGAAACTGGAGCAGCGCAGACGAGGTGGTAATCTGATCTAAGCTTAGAAAATGGCTTTAAATATTCACAGACTTGGCCTAAAAAAGCTGTAAGCGAAAAAAAGGATGATTGGGAAATAGAAATATGACAGCGGATTTTGAGTCGACAAGTTTAAATCTCTTTTGAGTGAAATTAAACTGAGATCAGCTGGTTTTAGATACTGCCTCTCAGCAAAGAGATCCTATTGTAAATAAGCTGGTGGAGGTCTAGGAATGTTGGTGAATAGGATGATTTGGGTGCCAGCCTCCAGGAAACGCAGGTATAACATTACATAAGATGCAAGGACGAGGAAATACCAGTGGTAAGGACGTACGTAAACATTCTATCAGGAAAAAACAGACGTACGTGACTGGTTAACTCTAAACAAGACCTGACTCATCATTAAACGATACTGCACTGAAGGAGAAATTGTCGGGCCTGAGAAAGATGAAATAAAGAAAACTTAGCCAACTGCAGGATCTGCACGTTACAGTTGCAACTATTCGTGGGTTTGCTGCGAGGAGGCTGGATTAAAGAGTTTGCAAGGATTTTGTACTGGACAGAAGAAAAGAAATAGAAGACAAGAATTAAAGGGTAAAACATCTGGGACGAAAGGGGTAGGGAATGTGTTGGCAATCATAGACAAACAGGATCACAGGTTACAACAAATGGAGGATGGAGTAAAGAAATTGATGAATCAAGTCAAAGATCAAAGAGAGATGGAAGAGGAAGTCGAGGAACTGGGATATGCAATCGAGGGGCATGATAAAATGAAATGGACTGCAAACATTCAGACAATTTTCATTATAGGAACGAAGGCATATCAGGTGGAGAGCAACAGAAAGGTCAAGAAGGTCTTCTCTGGATGTACTTGGGACAGAAAAACAAAGGAAAATGCCCATAACACAGAGACGAGAAACTGTAGAAATTAGAGGGTATGGTAACAAGAGCGGAGTCTGGGCCTGACAAACAGAAACAGAGCTACTGATTAATGCAGAAGAACAGAGACCTGGGAACAATGAAACAGAGGTACATATCGCGTGAAGCTATAGAGAGCAATACACACCGTTAGAGACAAAACTATCATTCAGAGGTATGGCTTGTCATACGAGTGTTGAAAAATGCCGAGTATTCGATATCAGTCCATGTAGGAAAAAATAGTGATAATTATCAATAAAACCAGAGGCATGGACGCTAACGAATCAACACTACAGTACTTAGCGACAGATAGGCTGCAACAAAATTACTAACACCATTGAAAAGGGAGATATATGTAAGTCATTTAGATTTTTGTACTTAGAAGAGGACCATATTCCAGCCAAAAAGGTGAAGATGAAGGGGGAAGAAATTAAAAGACTACCAAGAGCAGCTTCTGATTTAAAGCAAAGAATGGAAATTGGTAGATATCGTCACAATATGAACGGACATCCAGCAATACTTAATCAGGCTGAGACTTGCAGACAAGGAGATCAGCAAGCATTTAGACCTCTGGCGTCGTCATGGTATCCAAGGAATCGAGTAATTTCACAGCATTCAACGGCAATACTGTTAGGGCTGAGTTGCCTCAATGAAGGGAATGTAAGGGATTTAGTTATATTAATGAAAAGGTAACGTAAGGACTGTGTAAAGATTCGCTCAGACTAAGTTTGACTTGGGCTCTTGTCAATGACAGTTTATTCTCGGGTATGTATGCTCGGGGTGCCATGACTGACAAAGGTTGGCCCATGAGATATTGCAGTGTAGTGGGATCTTAGGTGGATATGTGTATGTTGTGTAAGATGCGATATATTGCTTCATCCGAAAGCAAATCAATTCATGAACGCTAAGAAATATATCGATGGACAGACAAATACACCATGAGTCGGCTTCGAATCCGGGGCAAGGCGTCCGGCTATCTCGGTCACACGTAGGTTTAAAGACAGTTTTTACGTGTTTCCTAACGTCATCTCGGTGGGGATGTCATGGATTCTAAAGACCGAGATGAGGTTAGGACACACGTAAAAACACTAGAAGTCTAGTGTGTGTGTCTTAACTTCCGTGTGGTGGCCGAGGTAGCCGGACGCCCTGCTCAGGGTTCGAAGCCGACCCGTGGTGTATATACAAGGAAAGAAATACGTTTTACATACAAAGTTTTCAAACAAATCGTAGTCGTGTACTGAATTACCGCAATTACCGTGTGTACCTCATATTATTATACCTAGAAATATTTTGGTAAAAAATAAGAAAAAATCATAGTATGAGGCAGAGTTACAGTTACCATAGACATGGAACTGCAAAGTCCAGCCCTACATACTTTTGCCTAGTTTTTTTTTTCTTAACCATAACTTCAGTGTGTTTGAATTAGCCTGTGGTGCGACAGTCTATGAAATTGAATTCATTATTGAAAAAGGAGGTACATGAACAGAGAAAAGATAACAAGAAAAATTCTATTTGCCAATCAGAATCTAAAGAATGACTACATTTTATCGTTCAGTTGTTCTGTAGCATTCATAGATGGATTACTATTGCTGACCAGCTGGCAATAACATGAGAGTCCTACGAATCGGAGAGTGGAGAAAAAGACTTTAAATACATTTCTATTTTTTCCTTTTATCTTGACAGAGAACCAGAACCGAGTATCACAAAAGTTAAAATGAACCAGGAACCTTTTAAGCAAGCAACAGACGCTCTATTGTTGAATGTCCTTATCCTGATTATTCCAGGCCGTCTAGCATGCCTATCAAGGATCTGTGTGATAGTTTCACCGACAGCGTTGTAAGCGAAGATACAGTCGTCTTCTTGAAGATATATCGCTTCTTGAAAATGCGAGTTCCTAGCATTCTGCTGCGTCTTTTATACGAATTAGATGGACACCTTAGTTGATTCAAGGTGCTTGATAACGCGTATGTATACTACTGTACGCTGAGAATTATGGGAGGAGTGAACTTATTGATTAATACTTAACTAATTACATAATGAGTACTTCATTAATCAGTTCTTGTAAAGTAGACAGAAATACCAGCGATTTTGTTTAATTGGAAGACAAAAAGTCCTTACACAAGGAAAGTTGCAGATGTCAGATTTAACTTAACGAAAGGTAGTGACAAGCGTCCTTCATAGTAGTACCATTGCGGTATAAAGAATAGGCTTACCGGGATGTTCTGACGTTGTGGTTGGCAGATGGGTTGTGGACGGGGCTGATGGTCATTCCTGTGGTCCAGAGGTCGCATTAGCTGCACTTCAGTGGCTCTGACTAGAGGAAAGGAAGGAAAGTGGAGGAGTGACGATGAAGAAAGATGATGAAGATAGCGAGAGGGGTGTCCATTATAAAGTGAGTGAAACTGTCGAGGGTTAGCAGTAATCATACGGAGTGGTTAAGGATCCATAAAGCGCTGTCCGGATTTTCTTCCGTAAATTTTTAAGTTAGGGTAGACAAGGTTATTTAAGTTTAGGTTTTGTTGGGTTACGGAAGAATATTCAGATCGCGCTATGTAGTATCTTTCACCGGCTGGTGCCGTTTGAAACGTAAGGAACAACATCCACTGCATTAATCATGTAAATGAACCAAGGTATCATTGTGGGTAGAGCTTATTCGCGCAAAGAAAAACGTGGAGTGAAATGTCTTTTGAAAATATTCATCATGAGAAAGCGAACTGAAAACTGTACCACCGTGTAATCTTCGCAAATATTGCAAGAACGGGCATTACTGTATCAAGCAAAACATAACATCACGATTTCGGAATGATTTGATACGAGCTTTATTCGAAGAAAAGAATATGGCGGTTGCTTAGCTTGATAGCTAGACCCAGAAAGAATACAGCAGCTGCCTGGCACATAGATATCTCGAGAGAAGATTGTCCCAACCTTTGTAATTTGGAGCGAGTGAACACGTAGCCAAGGCGGCTAAAGCATCTTCTACTCATTCCGTTAGCCCGTACCCATCTCCCTCGCCATCTCGTAAAAATTATATGGCTTCCTCATTGTTTCATATTTATGCAGACGCTCAGCGTCTAACACGCTTCGTGTATTCCGTTAGCACACAACAGTAAACTGTATTTCAGCATGTAACAAAAACCAGTCAGTTCTTTTGTGTATCTGACTGGTTCTCTACAAGAGTTTTAGGTGCCGGCATACTTAAGTGCTCGGTATCATGCAGTTAACCGTTGATGCAGTCCATCAGCCTTGGGTGAAGAGGAGTAAGCACGACCACACCCAGGCGAGGCCGAAAGGTGTAACTCGGGAGGAGGCTCAGCATGGATATGCCGATTTACAAATCTTTTTTCATTCACTCCTTCCTCGACGTTCCCTGACTTCTCTCCTTCCAAGGTCTGTGTGTGGTGGGTGTTGTTTCTCCCTCCTTCCCCATCTCCGCCTGAGCAAGGACAAGCAGCTCATCACAGCCTCGTACCGCTAATCGGGATGTCTCACTGGCTGTTGCTCTTGACTGCAATAATGTTCACATTATTCTTGATATTCACAACGACAGAAAAATTATGGAGACTTCGCTCAAGGCAAATTTAACCATTCCGCTTGATGTCTTTCCTGACAACGGATCATGTGCACTGGATATACAATATTTACTTGGTCTCATCCGGTACTCTTTATTATTTGATCAGTACAGCTGGCTTATAGGGTGTGTCCTGTGGGCGAAAAAAAGAATGCAAGAGTGTGCGCGGCACCCCGGCCTCGTTACAATGGCAAGGTGGATTGTTCTGCGCAAGTATCCGAGGAGACCCAGTTTTTCCCTCGACTTATGACGTCTCTCACAAATCACCTGTGTTAGAGAACGTGCTGAGTCTCTAATGCTCTTTACACCCGTCGTTTTGTTTCGCAAAGTACACACCTCTTCTGTACATCATATTCAGATCTGCTAAGGCAATTAGTATGGACGACATTCTTTTAACTTTTCCATTTCAGATTCAAAGGCGTCGTGCGATGATCAGTAACGACAAAGGAATACGGATGAAGCGGCATGATATGCTGGTCGCACCGAAGATAAGGCATGAAAGTGACAGTAAAACCAAAGAAGAGTCACTCATATTTTGCAATACTTTCGCCGTGGTCACTGGCGGTCGCGTCCCCAGGAGAAAGTTACCCACTCACTTTCTGAGGTGGCTGGAATACCCAGCAGGTGTTGCTGCCCGCTTGTCCGGCACCGCCCTCGTGGGTCGCGGGCTGGTGGGAGGGTAGTGGGAGGGTGGACAGGACATGACGGAGGGAGGACAGGGGAAAGGGAATGAGAAGATGTTCATACTTTGGAAGACGCTCTGCGTTTAAGCATTATTTTGAAAATGATGATTGAGGTGTTTTAATCATTACTGCTACCATTATAATAATAATAATAATAATAATAATAATAATAATAATAATAATAATAATAATTATTATTATCATTATTATTATTATTATTATTATTATTACTATTATTAATATTATTGCTATTATCAATTATTTTACGCAGGCCCATCATAACCCTTCTCCCTTTCTGCTCGCACTCATTCTTTACTTTCCCTGTAAAATCTCCTCACTGTATCAAGTAAATTTCCATGTACACTATATATTCGCACCACCTTGTAGAAGGTCATGCTGTCAACTTTATCATAAGCTTTCTCTAGATTCACAAGTACCACATGCATTTTACTCTCTCGCAGTATTCATCACAAGTTCTTCAAAGCAAACTCCTGGTCCACAAAACGTCCCACCTCTCATAAAGCCACATTGGTCCTCCCCTACTTACATTTTTGCGCATTCCTTCATCCTTTCAATCATGATTCTTCCATGCACTTTACCAGGTATACCCAACAGCCTTATACCTCTGTAGTTCGAGCACCTCGCCTAAGGCCATACAAAACCTTGAATAGCCTGATTAACCAAGCAGTAATGTTGTCACCTCCTTTCTTGAAAAACTCAACTGCAGTCCCATCCACTCCTGCTGTTTTGAAACACAATCTTACGCAAAACTTCCAATACTCCTTTTCCTTTCACCAAACGCTTCCCATTATTCCTTCATTCCGCATGCCATCTCCCTCCAAATACCACATCCATCCCCGTACCGTCTAACACATTCAGACGTCATTCTTTATATTTACCCCATTTCTTTTTTCATCTTTTCAATGCCTGTTATCCACTTCCATGTCCGCTATCCTCACCGACGTTATCATTTGCTCTCTCGTTCTCAGACTACTCATCTTTCAGAATATTTCTTGTTCTCTTTGAAGTAAATGGATTCTGTCTCCCCCATTTCTCAGTTGTCTTGTTTGTCAGTTATTGTACTATTTCTTAACCGGCCACTTTCTCTTGGACCCCTCCCGATCATCCGCACTCCTTCCGTCCATATGGTCCTCTTTTCTTTTTACTTATAAATTCAACTTCTTTATCCCACTGTTCACTACCCTTTCTTACACTTCTACATCTCACCTTACCCATGTCTCACACTTCACCCACACATGCAAGCGCTTCTTCCCTAAAGGCCATCCACCCCCTTCACTCAATCTCTACTGGTATCTGATCACATACGCTCCTTTTCCAAGCTCACTTACTTTCATGACTTCTTCACACACGTAATTTCCTCTTTTCCCGAGACCGCTACAAACTTTTACACTCGTCTCCACAAAGAAATGATCGGGCATTCCACACGTCACCCCTCTTAGCATATTCAAATCCAACAATCACTCCTTTACACGCCTGTCATTTAGCACTTACTGAATAATACCCGTTTACCAAATCTTCACTCACCCATGTATGCTCATGCATGCATTTTTTAATCAGCTGCTCATCATTTTCATTATTCTGGGGATCTTTTGTTCCCACATTATTCTTCATTGCCACATTATCCATTCTTACAATCAGATCAAATCATGATTCAGTCTTTTGCATCAAAGCTGCCAGTGCACTCAGCTCCTTCCAAAAGTGCCCCTTTCTTCACTCCTCTCACTATCAGGCACATAATTGCAGACGATCACTTCACACTAACCCTCATAAATCTTGACCTACCTTCCTTACGCTCTTTAACGTAATCTCGCAACTCCTCCTTCATCAATAGTGCTATCCCCTCTAGCCTTCGCACTAACTCAGGGTTTTACCCCTAGGCGTTCTTACCATCTTCAACTTACTTTCGTTCAGAGCCTGAGCGTCCGCGTTGTCATCAGACATAACACCTACTTCTTCCTTCTTATCCTGGTTGCACCCACACACATTCACACATAAAGCCTAAGCCTTCGAGGACAATGCCAAGCTGGGCTCTCCTTTTACTTTTTCCTGTCTTTGGTAAGTAATGATGCAAGAAGGGAGGGTTTTAGACCCTCCTCCTTCACTCTCGTCCGTGTTGGCCACCTCTTACGAAACGCAGGAGACAGGTCGGTAAAATTCAAACTCTCCTATCCCCAGGGTGGGTCCAAGGAAAGGTGGATTTGCTTCAAGGATGTGCGATTGTTACCTTGGTTGTTTGATCTGTTCGTGGATGGTGTGGCGAGGGAGGCAAATGCAAGGGTCATAGGGCGAGAAGCGGGTTTAAGGCATACCGGAGGTGGGTCAGCTGCTGTTTGCAGATGACGCGGCTCTGGTGGCAGACTTTAGAAAGAAGACCAGATGTTGAACAGATAGTTTGGAAGAGGGTTTGAAAGGAGATAGTTGGAGGAAATGAAAATGAAAGTCCTGAAATGATTCTGACATATGAAGACAAAAAGAGGCTAAGTAAGAGTATCTTCTTGTCAAAAAAGGAAAGCAATGGAGACGGAAAGATCGAGTGAAGATGATGCTAGGATATTGGGGGTTTTAACATTCTACCGGATGAAATGCATGCATGCGAGCGAATGAACTGGATCGACAAGGTATATGGGGAGCAACATGATACTGATGGGCTGAACCAGAACATTTGATACAGGCAAGGTAAACTGTTTTAAGCCTGTAGGGTTTTGCTGCTTGTGAAACGTTTAGTTATAAAACAAGTTTCTATCATTATTGATGTTTCTGCTGCTGTTATTATTATCATTATCATATTGATTATCATTATTTCTAATTAAATTTTCAAGCACAGCAGACTCTAGTTTAGTGAAGATCGGTAAGTCGGTTAGTAATAAACAAGCCATCATCTACCAAGATCCACAACAGAACAATTTCTCACCAGATCACAGACTGAGCACGATTGTCCTCCAAAAAGCTGCCTGTCACTGAGAACCGAGATACGTATCTGAGCTTTGGAGAACCATACCCCTGAAAAACGAGAAACAGCCCTCAAGATAATCTAATGCACAAGAAACAAATTTGTATGTTACCCAGAAAATACCTTGACCACCTGCTCGACATTTACAACTCAATGCTCAACACAGTATAGTCTTCCCTTAAGTTCTAGACAGCAAGTGTAACTACGGTGCCAGAACCAGGAATGCTAGATACGGACCCAACGAGCTGCTGACCCACCTCTCGCTAGAAGTACCAGGTAAAGTATTCGGAAGAATATTGTACCTGGTAAAGATGATTAAGAGGGTACCTGGAGGACGAAGGCCTCAATATTCACAGTTGGCGCGAAAGAAGCGCCACCTCGGCATCACAGTCGCCGAAGAAAAAAGAAAAAGGAAAATAGCATTCACCGGAGGCCTACGAGTAAACTGTACGATGAAACAAAATGACATTATGTCAGGCCTTTAACAAAGAATGGCCAAGCTGACTCCAGTAGAAGGTGTCAACAAGTAAAAAATCACCTACAGGTAACACAGAGGAATACGAAGTAATGCAAACTTCAACAGACCAATGGGTCCTCTCAAAAACGTTTATGATAACAGCTGAGATAAAAGAAAAACACAACGTTTGATATGAAAGGAATAGAAAAGCAGTTAGTTAACGTAAGGAGAAATGCCAGTAATTTTTCTTACTACTATTTCTAAGTGTAGAAGCGCAGATAGCAGTTGTTTGTCAACTTTATTTTCAATCATGATGTCCATGGTGTTGCTTCAACTTTTCCTGCTGATAAGTAAGGCATTTACTTGTGAGTTTGTATCCACTGTTATGAATGACATCAGTCCGTTCTCGTCTTAATTAGCAGCTTAGATCAAGAAGGACGAGGCCTTTCATGATTCTGATTATCTGCATTAAATCATCGCTTGACAATTTCTCTTTTAGGCAATTATTTTAATTTCATTTTATGTTGCTCCTTTCATGCTCCAGTATACCTTTGTCATGTTG
>JAUTXX010502074.1:0-12353 GCA_032273605.1 Panulirus laevicauda | reverse complement strand
AAATGATGATACAGCCTTGCTGAAGAAGACTTTTCACTCATAGCATGACCACAGGCAAAAAGAGGCCAGTAACACCTCTCTGTACGTAATTACTTGCTTGCTTACTTCCTGCCACAGAATTCCCTTTTATCTTTATGAGGCTCTTTGAATAATATTGAACCCAACCAAATCCAACAGATGGGTCCACAGGACATACACTGTAAACTTCTCAAAAACAGCCACAAACTAACCTCGCTGCCAAACAAAACAGTCATGAGAAACCTACACAAAATCCATCCATTTCAAAACAACTGCATACCCACCATTCACCTTGTGATTCATGTGATGCTGTTTAAACCAAGAAGAACTCTCCTACTACACACCCTGACAACAGAAAAAAATTGCACATAAAACATATTGGCCCATTAACAATCCAAGCACTAACAGATATCTTCAACCACTCCTGGGCAAACATCAGAACCAAGAACACCTGAAAACTTGCCAACAAAATAAATAATTCTAAACCCTTTACACCATCCATCTCCCTCATCAAGTCACATCCTGTATAATTCTAGCCTCAGCATCCATACCCAGTGAAAAATTGATGCATAACAGAATCAAACAAAACATCCCTCTCTCACCTATAAAACATGGCACCAGATACCAACCACTCCAACATGCTAAACGCCAAGCTCAGATACAATATCCACAGTGGCTTCAACCTACCACAGCACCCTTCCTGAAGAGTACTCATGGCAGTAACCATAACAAAGCATTCAAAGCTGTCCCCCACCATATCCTCACACAACAGATACTGTTTCTTAAACAACTTTGTTCTGTAACCCAATTCCTTCTATTGTGTATCTACACTTTCTTTGGTCTTTGAATTTAATCTTTTTAATATTCTATTTTTCTCCCATCTGTGATAGCAATATGACTGCCCTGTAAATCCTTGTGGTTATTTTCATCCCATCATCATCATCATCATCATAACAAAGATATTTTCCAGGCATCTCCTTCAGTCCCCCCTCAACAAATTTTTTTTCTATCAAGCCAAGAAAAAAAGTGTACACTTAGGTCCCAGTTATCTGTATCAACTAGGAAAAAAACCCATCTGGAAGAGTGGCTTTGCAATTAACTAAATATTTAGAATTTTACTGCATAATATACAAGGAAACAATGCATCTTTGTTCAGACAATCACTAAACACATTTATAAGCTTCTGCTTCAACAAAATACTGCATCAAACACTGAAAACATTATCTACAATATGAAACACAGTATACTGTACTAATTTTTCAGAAATATGCATGAAGAGTGTGGGTGCTAGCCAAACACATGTGTGTCAAAAGAAATGTGTGTGAGCTTGGTGAGGGGGATACTGAGAATGGGGCACTAAAGGGAGGGAAGAAAGGGCATAGGGTTGCCTGATGATAAGCAAGGTGGATTACGAGACTGTCTGTTATACTTCAGAGATTCACAAAAATCAGAGAAAGACAGATAAGCACACACACAATGACAAGCTAACATATTGAACTGACACAAAATGACTGGATCAAATACATTCAAAACATACCAATAAGTCATACTGGGATCAGGTTTAGCAAGGTAGGGGCCAACTCCGGCCTAGTGCCCACAGTATGCTGAGGGCAACTTCCCTTGTTAACAATGGAAGATAATAATCTTGCATTTTTGAAGCACTGTAAAATCTATTGTAAATTCTTCAGTCTCATTTTAGACAGTAGGTGATACAGGTGTGGAGCTAGGTGATGAGGATTTCGTACAAACAAATGGGGTGTGAAGTTAGGTGATGGTAATGTTGTACAAATTTATGAGGTATGGGGCTAATTGATGAGGATATGGTGCTACAGAGTAAAGATGCAATACCAGTTGATAGAAGTGTAAAATTAGGAAATGAGGGTGTGGGTCTACAGTCTGGGTGGGGGTTTGGACTAAGAAATGTGATGTGGGGCTAGTTGATGTGTTGGACCATGTGACAGAGTGTGGAATTAGGTGATGGGGACATGGAGGCAAATGATGTGTAGTACTAGGTTACTAAATGGGAATGTAAGTGACGGGTATGTTAAACTAGGAATAAAAGAGACAAGAATATTACACTATGTGATACAAGTGAAGAAACAGGAATAAGGAAGTCAGGCTAGGTGATGGGGCTAAGGAGTAAGGGTGTGGGATGAAGAGGTGGGGAAAAGGTGCTGGATAATGAGGACAGATGATGGGAGTGTGGGCTTGGTGGTGTGAGTGTAAGGCTAACTGATGGGATTTAGGTTGAAGTGATGGTTTGTGTGTGGCTAGGTGACTGATGTTAAAACACAAAATGTGCATGGGTGAAGCAGTGCATTCTGGACCCATGCAATGCAGGGTACACGAGTGCCTATAAAAACAAGCTTAATTATAGGGAGAGGAAAGCAGCCATGGATCTGCATATATTAGATGAAAGGAAACAGAGAAACAAGAAACCTATAAACTTAACTGATTTGACAGCAAAGATACTGATTGTAATTTCAAAAAGGAAACATGAAAGGAACCACAAAAGATCATAATATAATAATGAAAAAAAATGTGAAGAAATGATTCTACAGTGATAGTGAGGTGAACAAATGGAACATGTTCAAGAAAGAAACACTAAATGAAAAAATGTTTTAATCACAAATTGTTGTACGATACTGAAAGGAGGCTTAAGAGATGTAAGCCCGACACCCCTAATACTACCTTGTCATACTGAACAATTGTTTAATCACAAATACAAAAGATCACATGCCTTCATCCATTTCTCTTTGTCTCTGTCTGTCTGTCTCTCTCAATCGTCTAAAACCACGATCATCAACCAACAACATATCTCTCTTATCCTTCATTACAAAATAACTTACCATAGAAATAGTTAACCTGGTGGTTGAGGAATTTTGTTTTTTTAGTCGGACAATTCTTCTTCAAGTAGGTAGCCACTGAATACTCCTGCTTTGTGGGCTTCTCCTCCACAGGGATGGGAATGTCCTGTAATGCAAGTCACTTTTATCTATCACCAACACTTACATACTGTGTGCATATATACTGAGAGGTTGTATATACATAATAAACATAAAAGATGAATGTGGTACTGTACTCGAGAACTTAGTCGTTTAAATTTTTCTAGTAAAAAATATCTTTCACATCAAACCAACAGAACCTAGATTCAATTAACTCATTTGGAACAGAACCAAATTAATGAAAGGGATGACAAAACAACAAATATGTTATGAAAAGCAAAAAGGTGTTACAGCAAATCACATGAACAGTCAGCATCTTGACTGAGGGCAAATTTCATGGAAAATAATTCAATACATCAAAAAAAAATTCTTTCTTATACCTAATTGCTTTTCCTACCTTTCCTTCATGGAAACAGGAACAAAAACAATGGCCTTATTTGCACACATCCATGCTGAAGCCATGTATAATCCACCAAAGCCAGTGTCTACCAGTCACAGCCATACCCCACACTTGACTCCTTCATTCACTTTAACAACTTCATGTACCACAGAACTTTCTGCCTATCCAAAGAGGGTTCCCCTCTACATATACCATATTGTTCTATTTTTTCAATATAACACACTTCTCATCCTCCTAAATATTCTGGCCCCAATACCACAAAATATTCTACACTCCATTCTTCCATAACCCTCTAGATCCCTCCAATTCCCACACAAAGATCTTCTTTGTTAGTCTCTCTGCACTCATCTGTTAATAATCCTAAACAATTTCAGTAAAATCAATCAGATTATGCTTATCACAACACCTCTTTCCAACAAAATAATTTCCTACACAATCAAATTGCCTTACATCTCAGGCATTTCATTTCCAGAAGATCCATCCTTTTCCTTTCCATCATATTCAAAACTTAAGACTTGCATCCATGTGACACTATTCTGACTACAGTGCCTTCAAACATACTCACCATTCCCTCTAGAGTTATTGACCTGTCCTTTCACAAACACTGCTGTAATCACTGTATTCAGAACCTTATACTCATCTTTGCACACCATGAGTCACTTCAACCCCATCATTCTATTCACTGATATATTCGTTCATGGAAACCTATAGCACTCCACTTCCTCTGGATTTTCCATATTCAGACAGTCTCAAACCTATCCTGTCTTAACCTACTACCGTACCTTAATTCCTTACTAGTAATTAATGGGCAACATACAAAGGTAGCTAAAGTCTGTCATTTTCATTTCCAATGCTTCAGTTTTGCTTTTCATATCAAATGCCTTCACCCAACATAACATTATCAAAACAGAGTTAACTCTCTGTTAAGTCTATATCCTACACCCAAAGGACCTAAATTCCATCCAAAGCCATGACATGGTGATTAGCTGGCTGTCATTCTGAGGCCCCTACCTCAGCAAACCTTCTTATCAATGAAGATGCCATCCCTGAATACTGGGAAACTGAAGGCAAATGTTGCACCACCATTAACAAGGGTAGACCTCATTACGGAGAAATGAAGTTAAGATTAGGAGCCATTTAGTTTTCAAATTACATGTTTTTCCTAGCATAACAAGATTTTAAGTAGTTTTAAATCTGCAAAAATATAGGTTTATCACCTTCAATAAACCACTCCAAAAAGAATTTAATCAAAGTCCATATTAGAAAGGCTAATCTCCATCAGAATTCAAAATATGAGGTAAACTTACAGATACTTAAATTTTTTGCCTGATGACAGCTATAAATATGCAAGTTTTACTATATCTAAAAAAAAATAATAGGTAAACATTAATTCAGCTACATAAAGATATTGCAATGTCAACTGTGGAATCAAGAAACAAGAGACAGACAGCACAGCAGAATTTGGTAAGTTATGCAAAAATGGAAATAACTGTAAACATGAAGAGGAGAGAATACCGAGATATGGTTGAACCTATGCCGGATGAAAGGTTACCAAATTATGATAGGAGCACATTTAGCACTGGTGTATGAAATGATGCTCTGGTACCAGTTTCGAGCAGGCTAATATTATCTTAGCTGTGACATAATCAACAAATAATGTTTTGAACAACAACAACAACAACAACAAAAAGAGTGGCATTCAGGAAATATGATAGAAGTGGTTATTTTGCCTCCATCACCAATGAGATCATTTTCAAGACTTCCATACAATTCTCACAGATCAATATTCTTAATTATGGCATCTTTCTCAACATACTGTACTGGACCTTTTCTAACAGAGAAGATGAAAGATGACTGTTGAAGAAGGCCTAAGAAAATATACTGAGAACGTAGCCAGTAATAAAATGAATAAACGAAAGAAATGATGATCTCAAACTACAAACACTTGAAGAAAGGAAAATAATGGTAGGTTTTCTGAAATATAAGGGAGGAATGAAACCTGACAACAAAACTAATAACTGCAGAGAAGAAAAGAGACCCTACCTACCAAAACACAAGTAACAAGATTTTGCTTGAGGCAGGGCTAGTGTGAAGAGCTCACTACATATTTTGCTTGGATCATGATGCTGTTTCCTCTGTCATCACTTTCTGTCCATAATCATCACCTCTTGGCTGATCCATCACTTTTTTAGCCATCAAATATAGTTTTCATTTGAAAGTTTCAATGTTCACTTCAGACATATTCCTGATTTCAAACTTAGAAGTCTTTCAAACTTTCTTGTCACTCGTATAATCTTATTGCATTCCAGGTGGTGTCAGCACATACAAGAAGATTTTCCCAATTGTATGGCATGTCGTTCTAATACATTAGTTTCTGTCCCTCTGTCAGCTGTCATGCATAGATTACCACACATCTTTTACTTCTTTCAAGGCTGTATACTTACAATTCTTTTGATCTTTCATGGTAGCTCTGGTGTTCTAATTTCTCCATTCCTCTTGTAGTCTTCCTGGATTCTCCCAAGCTTATATCTTTCCATTTGTTTTGTTGAGGACAATACAACAAAATAGTTAAAAAATGTTCTTATTGCATATACAATGAACATTTTCAACACTGGCTTTCTGTCTTTAGAGGTGAAAGTTCTCATTATCATGCCACTCATTACTTGGCTCAACAGTACTACCATATCAGTATGCTCTTTTAATTTGTTTTTCATCTATTATGACTCAAACATCTTTTATATTTATTTCATTTTCTAGTTCCTTCCCTGCTGGGACTTTAGCAGTAGAGGCACATCCTCTACCTGATACACCTGCCAAACTGGCCAGTACTCCACTTGTAAATTGTGTAACCATCCCAATGCCAACACCCTTCACCATTGTTGCCTTGAATGCCCTGCTGTTAAAGACTTGTTCCTACAGTGACAAGACTTAATTCATGTTTGTAAATATTTACTCATGGAAAATAATTTAGACACAATTCTCGCAAGTCATCCATGTTTTGGTGGATGTTAACTGTATACGTACATATAAGCTCCTCTACCAGTGTGAGTGTGCTGAATGTATGTATGCATGTATGTATGTTTGTATGTACGTACAGCTACAACATGCTCTGCGAAACATGAGGGCCACTGTATACAACATTTGGCCTTATGGCTCTGATACTAGGTATGTTGCCTCTTGGGCATAATAAATTGATAAAAAAAAAGGGGGGGGGGGGGACTTTAGTATGGTGTCAATGAATTACACATTATGCAGTGTGGCATCACAACTTTAAAAAATAAATTGTAAAATGTTACTAAATCATTTGTATAATGCTATTCCCCACGAAATATTCCACAATCATTGTATAATTACACAGATAAGGACCAACAAAGCCACCTCCATAGGACCTCCCCTTGCCACTCAACATCCTCCCACACCAACTTTGAGTAAAGTATACTAGTTTTTCAAATTACATTAAAAACTATAAAATATATTTGTAATGGAAAAAAGGACTTAAGAAACATCAAAACTGCCTTCACAGGACCTCCCCTAGTCACTCAATGTCCTCCCACATCAACACTGAGGAAAGTATACTATTTTTATAAAACTGACATACACAGTGGAAAAAAGGACTTTTTTGTGCATATCCTAATGACCCGATGAGGCAATACTGCTATTTATGGGATGAGATGTACAAATGAATTCAAAATGAATGCTGAATGAATGATGCATGTATGATGATCAACCTGCAAAGTTGAGAAGAGTAATCAGTGTTCTAATTTATCATTCATCTTACAAAAAGCAATACTGCTATAGAATAACCAAGAGAGTTTCAAAAAGTAAGGTATACATTTGTGTTTGTGCTAAGAGCTACATAAAATAGAAGATAACATCACCAAAGTGAACTGAAATGTGTAAAGATGGACTAAAGCAAAATAACTAGAATTCCATTGGAAATATAATTCACATGGAAAAGATGAAGATTACTAAGAGATAAAGGCCAAAGGAAGGCGATATTTGAGCAATAATGCCCCCCAAAAAGTTAATGTGATAATAATATGATGCTGAAACTAAGGCAACTATCCACAAAAATATATGATTATGATTTTGAATAAACAGAAAAGAAACGGCCCAAATCAGGGATGAACAAGAATGGTTTTGGGAATGGTTTTGAAGGGGAAAGAATTTCACTAAAAACAATGTCACCATAAATGAGGAAACACATAGATCAATTATACTGGATCCAATGGAATGCAACAATAAATAATACCTTTAATTATAAGAGGAGAACTTCTGAGGCTGGATAAGAATTAGTGGATCAAATTTTTCAAAGAGAGAAGAGGAAGATTCAATATCAAATAATGCTAAGGACAGGGATACAGTGTAACTTTGAAAAAATAATGCAGATAAAGACAGTAAACATCTAAACAGTTTTATTCACTTATCAGGAGTAAAATGTTAGTTAAAGAACATCTGCCTGGGTTGAAGGATTCAGTTGCAAGGATTGTTGAGGATGATTATATATGCAAAAAAAAAAAAAAAAAAGTAGTAAAGTTCTAAGTTTATTCACAGTGAAAGGTAAGATGCCCTTAACACTAATGCTTTGGAAGGGAGGGGCAGATTTGGAAAGCAATGAAAATTTCAAAAAAGAAAAAACAGGCTGCTTAGGGAATGTAATCCATAAAATGAGCACAGCCCTGACAAAATCCCATAATTTTAACTCTAGGAGTAAACAGAGACACATGACAAGCCAAATAGAAGGTTGTGGAAAAATAATATGCAGAGGGTTTAATGACAAAGGAGTGTAAGACAACAAATATGCTTACTTCTGAAAAAGAAAGGAAGAAAACTGTGAACACAGAACTAAAGACCAGCATTTTTGACACATGGCCTGTAAAATACTGGGACAGCTAATTAGAAAGCAAATGGAAGATTACTTGCAAAGGAGAATTACCCAAATAAGCAAAGAGGTCAGGCATAACAAATACTCGACTTTTACAATATAATGAGCTCTGCTGAACATCAAAAATGGCTAAAAGGACTCACGTGTAATCTTAGACTGCCAAAAGGTAAATGACACACTGTCTCGCACAAAAGGTTGATAAGGAAGTTGGATTTTCAGGCAGGCATCCTTCAGTGTATCACATATCATCTCTATGGAGTTGAACAGAGGACAAAAGTTTGAGGAACTTTTTTTTTTAAGTGGGTATGGTTGTGCTGCAGGGCTGATGCCAATTTTCATCTGTGTTAATGACTTACAAGAAGGACTGGATTCAAGTTTGAACAAGTTTGTGAATGATGCTAAATTCATAAGACTTCAAGCTCAGAATGACCAGTATAAGCTCAGAATGACCAGTATTGCATCAACTAACAAAGAGACAAGCAAGCACAAGAGCTGGTCAGATAAAGTGTTGCTGAACATAAATTCAAGCAAATACAAAATAATAAAGGTGTGATATGGTATAACTTGATATGAATGTAATCTGGCAGGAAAAAGCTACATGAATATGTTTGCAAAAATGGACTTGGAAGTTAAAGTAGTACCCAATTTATTGCTAGAACATCATGTCAGGAAAACTGTTAAGGAGGCACATCAACTGCCAGTTGATATAAAAATTGCACTTAAGTACAACATGTCAGTAATGTAATGTACAAGACACTTATTACATATCTAACCTAAATTATAATATGCCTCTTATATTAAGTCATCATACAAAGAAACAAATTCTAACAGAGAGGGTCCAGAGGGCATCAAATATGATACAGTATCTGACATTAAAGAAAAAATAAAGGGAAACTTAATTAACAATGCACAGGTATATGAAAGATGCAAAAAGCAAAAAGAGGTTATAGCAAGAAGCTATGTGAGAAACTTGTTAGAAAAGATGTAAAGAAATGCTTTTACAGTACAATATTTGAGGTGAAGATGAATGGAATATACTTAATGATGAAACTGCAAATGCAAACAGTGTGCGTAAGTTAAAATACTGTTTGTTTATATACAAAGTTCAAGTGATGGAGTCCCAAGAACATACACCTACCCTCACCTAAATTTTTTTTGCTGATACTAGATTTAAAAAAAACGTAAAGAATATACTGAATTGTGAAAACTAAAAAGAAACAATGATGCATTCCTGGTGTGGCCAGAGAAAATGCTGGGAAAAATTAACCAAGATATATTTCTTTCTCCCCTGTCCCTTGGGATAGGGGAGAAAGAATACTTCCCACATATTCCCTGCGTGTCGTAAGAGGCGACTAAATGGGAAGGGAGCGGGGGGCTGGAAATCTTCCCCCTCTCTCTCTTTTTTTTTTTTTATTTTCCAAAAGTGGGAACAGAGAAGGAGGCCAGGTGAGGATATTCCCTCAAAGGCCAAGTCCTCTGTTTTTAACGCTACCTCGTTAACATGGGAAATGGCGAATAGTATGAAAGAAAGAAAAAAAGAAAGAAATGTATGGAGACGAAGATGAGACAGAGAATGAATGTTCATATTTGATTACCATCTTGTGGCAAATATATATACTACAAAACTCAATATGTGAAAATTATTTTGAAGTTGATGCACTACCTAAATTTTTCCCACAAAATCAAGACTGAGAACTGTCATGGGGTAAATCATTTTACAGGTCAACATAAAAAATTGTCAATAAGTGTATGAACATGGAGATATTAGTCAAAATATTTAGATCATACATTTGAACCAAATGCAACACCAATGTGGGCACTTTACTTGAGGAGACACTAATCTGATAAAGGTCCAGTGGCAGGCAACAAAATCTGTACCTGAAGTATGGGTACAAGGGGAGGGCTAGCAGCCATGAAATTATCCCTGTTAGAAGAGGAAAAAAAGAACGATATGATCACAAAATAAAAGAACTTTTGTAGATGTGGTGAAGTTAACATAATTTTCAAAAATTCAAAATAACTGGTGAAAAGGTTAAAAAGGGTGTGAAGGAATACTTAAAAACTTTGTGGATAAAGGGATGGAAACGGCTAAGCAAGGAAGCTTTAAACAAACACAGTATAAACAAGTATGAAACATCCATGATAATAAAGAAAGTTTAAGAGATGGGGCCTCATGATATAGAAATATCTTCCCATATCACATTAAGTGTTCACACACGCACACATAGTCATTCTCTCTCCCTCCCTATATTATCATTACCATTAAAAAATTTTAAATATGAACATAAATTTCAGAGCTCAGGGGATAACAAGATCCTTGGAATACAGTAATCAAAAAGCTTTCCAAAAAATAAAGTCTGACTCTAAGTTAGGTTGAAGAAATAACATAATAAGAAATACAAAAAAAAATTACATGATATACTGTACTGCAAAAAATTCATGAGATCTAACCACTTGCAAATGGTAGTAATGTAATCTAATGTGCTGGAAATCAACACCGCATTTCAAGAACTGGTGGCAAGCAATAACACGCGGCATGCGAAGATAATTAACAAAAATTCTTATTTAGTTAAAGATCAGCATTTTCCTAAACATTAAAAAAAATTTCTTTAAACACACGAAAAAATACAGAGAATTCATTACAATCAGCGATGACGAGATTCACATCGTGCCACAGAAGCCAAGACTTGTGCTTAGCCAACAGTAAAGAACATATCTCTGCTTAGGAGATATTCAGGCAAAATGCTACAAGTATACAGAGAACATAAAAAATCCCAAGTGGCTGAAATACTTTTCACATGATATCACCTCATTCTTGACAGGCGTGCAGCGCTTTATATAGGGACCCGTGTGTTCCTGGTCATCCTGTGATAAAATCAAGTCACAATATATTCAAGAGTCTTTATCTATGATTTAAGAAACAAATGAAAGAATTCCTAAAAAAAATAGAAAAAAAAATGCTATACATAGAGAAATTTTTAGAATCTGTACAATAAAATGCCAGATCTCTAATGACCTCCAACAAAATAATCAAGGTACTATGTACCGCAAATTGGATTACCAACTACCATGCCTAACAATTTTCCAAAATGTTGAATATATATAACCATGGAATACGTAAATATAAGACTACTCTTGTGTAGCACACATACAGAGATTCATCTAAAATGTTCTAAAAACAAATATTAAAAGTTACATTAACTAGACTGTTCTGACAAGAATATAGTTACAAAATATAGTTAGTTGGTGAAGCATATACTATCAGGGACTTGAAAAAAAAAATCATATTCTAACTTAAACCCAATCCAAACAAGTCACCAATAAGAAATAATCATAATTTATGTAGCATCTAGCTCCATATAAAATCATGTGAATCAATATTCAAATACTATACTTTCAAATCATTTATGTTAATTCCCAACAGCATGCATCACTTTCTTTACACTATCTAACCACTGTACATCAAAATAATTTTCAATACATCAACAATAAAGCAATGAATGACATAAAAAATGAATTTCTAAATCAACAGTAGCTCCCCTAATATTTCATTGGATAATCATCTCTGGTGGGTAATAAACTTTTAATTATAAGACCTATGACCTTGACATAAGTACACTTGCTGCTGGAACTCCATTGATGGGGTTTCCACGGCAACATAAAATTCACTATTCCAAAGCCACGTAAAAAGTAGTGTGACAACATTTACTTTGCCAAATTAACTGGTTTAAGGTTTCTGTTAGCTTCATGGTGTATGTATTATGAGCTGTCTAGACCAAACTCTCACAGCACTGTAATTACAGTAAAGGTATTAGGGGCTTTTATATGTTAACACATACTATGTACAAAATCTTTAATGGTTTCTCCTTTATCAGCATTAATAAGACTATGTTAAGAATGATACCATAACATTTTCTGTAATCGTCTAAGCTTTTTTTCTGCATAAAGTTACTCTAAAAACTTTAATAAAAGAAAAGTAACACTGAAATGAGCTCCCCTTCACAAACAATTTATTCATTTATTTATTAATCATACTTTGTCGCTGTCTCCCGCGTTAGCGAGGTAGCGCAAGGAAACAGACGAAAGAATGGCCCAACCCACCCAC
>JAUTXX010501963.1:0-12353 GCA_032273605.1 Panulirus laevicauda | reverse complement strand
TGTGCTACAGTATATTTATGATGCTCCTGGACCAGTTTTGATGTGCTACAGTATATTTATGATGCTCCTGGACCAGTGTTAATGTGCTACAGTATCTTTATGATGCTCCTGGAGCAGTGTTGAAGTGCTACAGTATTTTCATAATGATCCTGGACCAGTGTTGATGTACTACAGTATCTTTATGATGCTCCTGGACCAGTGTTGATGTGCTACAGTATCTTTATAATGATCCTGGACCAGTGTTGATGTGCTACAGTATCTTTATAAAGATCCTGGACCAGTGATGATGTGCTACAGTATCTTTATAATGATCCTGGACCAGTGATGATGTGCTATCTATCCTTATGATGTTTTCCGTCATCCTCCGTCTTCCATCCTTCTCTTTCCATTGTCATCCTCCCACTATCATTATCCTTCTCCCAACATCATTATCCTCCTTCCATTGTCGTCATCTCACCATCCTCTTCCCAATTTCCTCGTCCTAGTATCCTTCTCCCATCATCATCCTCATCATCATCCCATCATCATCCTCCCATCATCATCATCCCATCATTATCCTCCTTCCATAATCATCGTTCCATTATTATCTAACCATAATCTCCTACTAGCATCCTTCTCTTCATAATATCCTCATCCCATCAAGCATCATCTTCTCATCATCCTCTCCCCAACTTCCTCCTCATAACATCATTCTCTCATCATCATCATTATCATCCATTATCCTTCTCCCCTTGTCATCATTTCAACATCTTCCTGCCATCATCACACTCCTCTCATCATCCTCTTCCCAACTTCCTCCCTACAGCTTCCCCCTCCCATTTTCAAGCTCCTTTTCCTACCGTCCTCCTTCTCCTCCTCTTCCTCCAGTCTTTATCCATTATCCTTCTTCCACCATCCTCTTCCCATCATGAAAACAATCCTCCCAACATCCTCCTCCTCTCTCGGTCGCCAACATCCTTCTCCCATCGTCATCATCCTCCCATTATCCTCTCCCGTTCACCATTCTTCTCTTATCACCAGTCTTCTTCCCGTCTCCATCCTCCTCCAATTACCACCCCCTCTTATCACCATAGTGCTCCCATCATCATCATCATCATCATCATCATCATCATCGTCATCACCATCCTCCTCCTCCCACCCTCCTGTTCCTCAGGGTGACGGCCCACGTTTTCCCACCTTCCTGTGTCTTTGTTTCTCCATCGTGGTGTACAGCGGGGGGCCGGGGCGCCAGAAACCCGATGCGGGCGTGTTGAGGGCGGAGGCGACGCTGAGGCGGGCGGCGGGGGCGGCAACCATCGCGGGCGGAAGTGCAGGAATGTGCCAGCCACCCACAGCGGGACCTAGAGACCTTGGCCTGGCCATGAGAAGCTGTGACTTACAAAACGGGACGAGTACTAACTCTCACGGCAGCCACCACAGCACGGTGTTGGTGGGGGAAGTTGTGGTTGTGAATGAGGAGTTAGATGACCACTGTGCTAGTGGAGAGGGCATGGCTGGGAAAGTGGGGGACGACCACTGTGGTAGTGGTGGGAACTGTCGTTGAGGGGTGGGTGACGATCACTGTGATGGTGAACGAAGCTGTAGCTCTTGCTTGTTGATTGAACGACGACCACTGCGGTAGTGACGGAAGCTTTGGCTGTGGCTAGGAGAGTGAGGACGACCACTGAGGCATCTGAGGGAGTGATGGCAGTGAGTGGGAAGTGAAAGACAACCATTTGGTAGAGGAGTGATCTGTGGCTGTGCTGAAGGAGTGAAGAACAACCACAATGGTAGTGGAAGGAGCTTTGTCTGTAGCTGAGGGAGTGGAGGACGACCACATTCGTAGAGGAGGGAGCTGTGGCTGTGGTTGGAAGAGCGGAGAGCGATATCACTTGAAGTAGAGAAAACTGTAATGGTGGCTGTAGCTGAAGGAGTGGAGAATGACCATCACACTACCAGAGAGAGTTGTACCTGTGGCCGGCGAGTGGAGGACGACTATTGTGGTAGTGAAGGTATCTGTGGCTAGAGGAGTGAAGGATGACCAGTTTGGCGGTGGAGGGAGCTATGCCTATGGCCAAGGGAGCGGAGTATGACCACTGAGGTAGTATAAGGAGATGTGGGTGGGATTGTTCTGGGAGTGAAGGACGACGACTACCATTGTAATGGAGGGAGTTGTGGCTGGAGTTGCACTGAGAGTGGAAGACGACCACAGTCAAAGGGGAGGGAGTTATGGTTTGGTTTGCCCTGAGAGTGGAGGACGATGACAACTGTGAGGGTGGAGTTAGCTGTGGCTAGTGTAATGATAGTGGAGGCGAACGATAGATATCGTAGTGGAGTGGGATATGAATATAGTTGTGACTGGAGGAATGGAGGACGACCACCATGGAAGTGGAAGGAGTCGTGGCTGGGGAGTGAGGTACTACCACTCTGGTACTGTAGGGAGCTGTGGTTGTGGCTGGGAGTAGAACACTATTATTGTGGTAGGGTAAGGAGCTGTGGCTGTGAATAGGGTGTTGGGGATGACCACAGCGGTGGTGGAAAAAGCTTTGTCTTTGGGTGGAGCAGTGGAGGGAGACCGCTGTGATAGTAGAGAGAGTTGTTGCTGTAGATGAGAGAGTGGGGGAAGACCACTTTGGTAGTAAAGGGAACTGTGGTTGTGACAGGGTAGTGAGGGATGTCCTTGTTGTAATGGAGGGAGCTGTGGATGTGGCTTGGGGAGCGAAGGACGACGCACTGTGGTAGTGAAGGAAGTTGTGACTGTGACTAGGAAAAGGGGGACGACCGACGTGGTGGTGAGGGGAGCTATGTCTTTGACTGGAGGAGTGGTGGGCAATCATTGTGGTAGTGGAGGGAGCTATGAGTGGGGCCAAGCGGAGGCCGACCACTGTTGTTGTCCACAGAGTGGAGGAAGACAGCCACTGTGGCAGAGGAGGGAGTTGTGACTGGGGTTGCTCTGAGAGTGGGTGAGGACGACCTCTGTGAGAGTGGAGGTAGTTTTAGCGGCGGTTTTACTGAGAGTGGAGGACAATCGATGTAACAGAGAAAGTTGTGGCTGAGATTATACTGAGAGCGGAGGACAACAACTGTGGTACGAGAAGATGTGGCTGAGGTGACTGAGAACATGACAAATGTGGTGGTGGAGGAATTTGTGGCTAGGGTTGTACTGAGAGGACAATTGTGGCAGTGGAAGACGTTGTGGCTAGAGTTGTAATGAGACTGGAGGTGAATGACAACTGTAGTTGTGAGGGGCGTTGTGGCTAGGGAAGAAGAAGATTACCTCTGTAGTAATGGAAGAGTTATGACTGACCAAAGGATGCATGACGACCACTATATGGTAGGAGAAGGAGCTGTGGCAGTGGCTGGGGCAGTGGAGGACGACCACTCTGGTAGTGGAGGGAGCTATGGCAGGCTGTGCCAGAGGAGTGGAGAACGACCACTGTGGTTATGGAGGGAGCTTCATCTGTGACTGGTGCAGTGGAGGATTACCACTGTGGTAGAGGAGGAAGCTGTGGTTGTGGCTGTGGCTGATGGAGCGGAAAAAGATTTCATTGGTGATGGAGGAATCTGAAACTGTGGCTTTGGCAAAAGAGAAAAATAATCACGGCACTATAGGATGGATGAGTATCTGTGGCTGGGTGAGTGGGGGATGAGCATAGTTCAGTGGAGGGGTCTGTAGCTGAAGGAGTGAAGAACGACCGCTGTGGTGGTAGAAGATGCTGTGTCCGTAGCTGGAGAAGTGGAAGGAGACCACTGTTGTACTGGAGGAAGCTATGCCTACGGCCATGGGAGTGGAGGACGACCACTGTAGTAGCGGAGGGAGCTGTGTCTGTAGCTGGAGAAGCGGAAGGAGACCAATGTGGTAGTGGAGAGAGGGAGCTATGCCTATGACCAAGGGAATGGAGGACT
Source organism: Panulirus laevicauda (assembly GCA_032273605.1). Lineage (NCBI taxonomy): Eukaryota > Metazoa > Arthropoda > Malacostraca > Decapoda > Palinuridae > Panulirus > Panulirus laevicauda. The sequence continues at coordinate 8,468 of JAUTXX010501963.1, read as the reverse complement.
ACCATACTGTGGTAACGGAGGGAGCTGTACTTGTTGCTGGAGAAGTGAAAGGAGTCCACTGTGGTAATGAAGGGAGTTGTGGTTTGGGTTGCCTGGGAGTGGAGGAAAATGACCACTGTGGTAATGAAGGGAGTTGTGGCTGGAGTTCTACTGAGAGTGGAGGACAACCACTGTGGCAGTGGAGGAAGTCGCGCCTGGGGTTGCCCTGTTAGTGGAGGAGGACGATCACTGCAATTGTGGAGGGAGTTGTGGCTGAGGTTGTACGGAGAGTGGAGGACGACAACTGTAGCAGTGGAGGGAGCTGCGGCGGTGTCTGTGCTGGAAAAGAGGAGAACGACCACTATGGTAAAAAAGGGACCTTTGTTTGTAGTTGAGGTAGTGGAAGTTGACCATTGTGGTAAAGGAGGGAGCTGCGGCTGTGGCTGTGGCTGGAGGAGTGGAGAACGATATCACTGGTAGTGGAGGGAATGAAACTGTGGATACGGCAGGAAAAGTGGAGAATGACCACCGCGCTATCAGAGGGAGTAGCGTCTATGGCTAGGGGTGTGTAGGACGACCATTGTGTTCGAGGAAGGATCTGTGGCTGCAGCTGAAGGAGCGAAAGACGACCACTGTGATGGTGGAGGAAGCTTTGTCTGTGACTGGAGGAGTGGAGGGCGACCCTGTGATAGTGAAAGGAGCTTTGCCCATGACCAAGAGAGTAGAGAACGACTACTGTGATAGGGAAGGGAGCCAAGTCTGTGGTTGATTGGAGAAGTGAAGGACGTCAACTGTGGCAGTGGAGGGAGTTGTGGTTGAAATTGTCCTGGGAGTGGAGGAGGATGACCACTGTGGTAGTGGAGGGAGTTGTGGCTGAGGTTGCACTCATAGTGCGGGACAACCACTGTTGTAGTGGCGGGAGTTGTGTCTGGGGCTGCACTGGTAGTGGTGGAGGACGACAACTGTGATAGTAGAGGGAGTTGTGGCCGAGGTTGTACCGAGAGCGGAGGACAATCACTGTAGCAGTGGAGGGAGTTGTGGCTAAGGGTGCAGTGAGAGTGGAGGACGACATCTGTGGTAGTGGAAGGAGTTATGGCTGGAGATGCACTGAGAATGAAGGAAAACAATTCCTGTAATAGTGGGGGGAAGAGTTATATGGCTATGGTTGTCTTGAGAGTGGAAAAGGATCACCATTGTGGTAGTTGGGAGAGCTGTGAATGAAGTAGCCCTGGGAGTGGAGGAGGATGACCACTGTGGTAATGGAGGAAGCTGTGCTTGGGGCTGCCCTGTGAGTAGAAAAGAACGCCTACTGTGGTGGTGGAGGAAACTGTGGATTGGGCTCGCTTGGGAATTGAAGAGGACGACCACTGTGAGATCTGGCTGGGGTTGCTGTGGGAGTGGAGGAGGACGCCCATTGAGGTAGTGAAGGGAGATGTGGCTATAGTTGTGCCTGGAGGAGTGGAGAACAACCACTAAGGAAGTAGAGGGATCTGTGGCTGAGGAGTGGACAACTACCAATTTGATAGTGTAGGGAGCTGTGGCTGGTGGTGGAGGATGCTTTGTCTGTGGAGCAGTGGAGAATGAACACGGTCATAGTGAAGGAAGTTGTTGATGTGGCTAGGGGAGTGGAGTACGACCACTGTGACAGTGGATGGAGCTGTGGCTGTGACTGGGTAGTGGGGGAATTCCCATCTGGTAATAGAGGGAGTATTGCTGTGGCTGGAGGAGTGGAGGACGACCACTGTGATAGTGGAGAAAGCTGCAGCTGTGACTGGGGAGTGGGTATGACCAATGTGGTAATGGAGGGAGCTGTGTCTGTGGCTGAAGGAGTGGAGAATGGCCACTGTGGTAATGAAGGAAGTTATGCCTGTGGCCAATGAAAGTGGATAGAGGACGACTATTGTAATAGTGGAGGGAGTTGTGGCTAGGGTTGTCCTGGGAGTGGAGAGACCTGCCATTGTGGCAGCCGCGGGTGTTGTGGCTGGGGTTGTCCTGGGAGTGGAGAGACCTGCCATTATGGCAGCCGCGGGTGTTGTGGCTGGGGTTGTCCTGGGAGTGGCAGAGTATGCCCATTGTGGTATTGGAGGGAGGTGTGGCTGGGATTTTCCTGAGTGGGGAGGATGACGACCATTGTGGTAGCGGAGGAAGCTATGGCTGGGTTGCCCTGTGGGTGGTGAAGAACGATCACATTAATTTGGAGTGAGCTGTGACTGGGGTTGCCTTGTGGTTGGAGGAGTACGACCTTTGTGGTAGTGGAGATAGTTGGGTTACCATGATAATGAAGGGGACGACCTCTGTGGATGTGAAGGGAGCTGTGGCTGGGGTTACCTGAAAGTGGAGGAGATCGACCACTGTGGTATTACAGGTAGCTGTAGCTAGGGTTGTCCTAAGTGTGGAGTACGACCACGGTGATAGTGGAGGGAGTTGTGGCTGGGGTTCCCCCGGGAATGGAGGAGGACCAACACTGTGGCAGTGTAGCGAGCTGTCGCTGGGGTTGACCTGGGAGTGGAGGAGGGTGACCATTTCGGTTAGGGTTGTCCAGTCTGTGAACGATAACCACTGAGGTAGTGGAAGATGTGTTTGGGATTGCCTTGGGAGTGGAGGAGGAAGACTACCGTGGTAGTAGAGGGAGCTGTGATTTTAGTTGTCCCGGAAATGGAAGAGGAAAACCACTGTGGTAGTTGTGGGAGATATGGATTCGGTTGCTATGGATGTGGAAGAGGAATACCTCTGCAGTTTGTGGATCTACACTGGAGAGGAGGGCTAAGGGAATTGGTGTATAAGACTGGAGATCTTCCCCCAGATAAAGGCTTACAAACGACGTTATGACCTATGAAAGTAACTAGACTACATGTAAACTTTGAGAGTAACTAGATCATTTGTAACGTTTGAGAGTGACCAGATTAGATGGGGTTAGGCCGGTTGCTGGCTCCTCCCTCACTGCAGCAGCAGAGGGAGGTCGGGTTGTGTGTCCTTCCCCACTCCAGCAGCAGGAGATTGTGTGCTGGATTTTCTCTCATTCCAGCAGCTGAAGGATACTAGGTTCTTTGTCTGCCTTCATTCCAGCAGGAGGAGGCCAGGTGTAGATATTATCTCACTACAGCAGCAGAAAGAGGCTGGGGTGAGGGTCTTCCCTCACTCCAACAGTAGGAGGCCGGATGGTGGGTCTTCTCTCGTTCCAGCAGCAGAAGGAGGACTGGTTGTGAGTCCTCACTCACTTCAGCAGGAAAAGGCCGAGTGTTAGATCTTCTTTCATTCTAGTAGCAGGAGGCCAGGTTCTGGGTCTTCCCTCACTCAAGCAGCAGGAGTCCGGTTGATGGGTCTTCTCTCATTCCAGCAGCAGAAAGAGGACGGGTTGTGGGTCCTCCCTCGCTACAATAGCAGGAGGCTAGGTGTTGGGTCTTCCTTCATTCCAGCAGCAAAAGGAGGATGGGTTGTAGGGTCCCAGAGTCTTGGTAATGGAGGTGTTCAAGCGGTGGGAACACTGGTAAGGTTCCCTTAGTTTGGGTAATGGGGGTTACCACACGGCGGGATCATTGAGAAAGCTCCCTTTGTTTGAGTAATGTGGGTGTCCAGGAGGTGGGAACAATGGGTAGGTTACCTTATTCTGGGTAATGGGGGTGTCCAAGCGGTGGGAACACTGAGAAGGTTCCTGTAATGTGGGTAATGTGGGTGTCAAGTGGTGAGAGCACTGGAAGGCTTCTTTTGTCGGCAATGGGGGTATTCAGGTAGTTGGAGCACTAGGAGGGCTACCATAGTCAGGATAATGAGGGGGGGGGGGGAAGCTGTGGGAGCACTTGGTAAGCTCCCTTCGTCTGAGTAAAGGAAGTGTCCAGGCGGCGGGAGGAGTGGAAAGCTCCCTTAGTCTGGTTGCTGGGAGTGTCCAGGCGGTGGAACACTGAGCAAGCTCCCTTAGTCTGGGTAATGGGAATGTCCAGCCGTTGAGAACACTGGAAGGTTTCCTTAGTCTGGGTAATGGGAATGTCCAGCCGTTGAGAACACTGGAAGGTTTCCTTAGTCTGGGTAATGGGGTGTCCTGGCGCTGGAACCACTGGAAGGCTCCATTAGTTTGGGTAATAGGGTTACCGAGGCGGTGGAACACTGGGAAGGTACCTCAGTTTTACACCCAATAATGAAATCTTTAAAGGAAACATCCGGATTCAATCGATCCTGAAATGGTTGTCAAAGTCCAGTCAGATCTCTGAACCGGAAATCCTGGCAAGGTCTTTAGTCAGCTTTATGGACTGGAAATCCTGGCATGGTCCAGAGTCTGGTTTTTGGACCGTAAAGCCCAACAAAGTTCAGAGTCAGGTCTATTGACCTGAAATCTTGGCAAGGTTCAGAGTCAGGCATTTGAACCGGAAATCATGGCAAGGTCCATAGTCAGATCTATGGCCGGAAATCCTTATATGGTACAGAGTCTAGTCTTTGAACCGGAAAGCCCAGTAAGGTACAGAGTTAGGTTTATGGACCGGAGATCCTGACGAGGTCTAGAATCAGGTCTACAGACCAATATTCCTTGCAAAGTATTGGGACTGGAAATCTTGGTAAGGTCCTGAATCAGGTTGGTGGACCAGAAATCCTGGCAAGGTCCAGATTCTGGTCTATAGACTAAAATCCTAGCATGGTCCATAGTCTGGTCTATGGACCGGAGAGCCTGGCAAAGTTCAGATTCAGATCTATGTTTACATGAGTTTACACGAGAAAGACAGACAACAGGAGACCTGATTGGCCCACGGTTAGGTTGTCTAAGAAAAAATATCTATCTTGACAAGAAAAATCTAATTACGTTCAGTACTTTTTTAAGCTATCACCGACTCCCCGCTGCTGCACATTAGCCTTCTAGTGTCCCCGTTACCGCTGTCTTTTATAAGTTTATTTCTGGCGTTTCTCGCAGTATACCTGAATTTATGAAATATTTGTCTAAACGACTTTTGAAGGTATTTATGGTCTTAACATTCACTACGTCTGACGGTAACTTATTCCAGTGCTCAACACACCTATAGGAAAAGAAACATTTTCCCACTTCCGTACTACATCTTTTAGATTTGAGTTTTATTCCATTCGTCCTGGTAACTGTACCTTCTTGTATTTCGGAAAGATACTCGTGGTTTACTTTATCGAACTTGTTCAGAATTTTAAACACTTGGATTAAGTAGCCGCGAAGCCTGCTTCTTTTAGAGAAGAGATCCAATCGTTTTAGCCTCTCTTCGTATGCCAGATTTCTAAGGGATGGGATTAACTTTGTCGTGCGTCTTTGTACTTGTTCTAATTTTCCTCGTCTTTCTTATAGTTTTGGGACCAAAACTGGACGGCATACTAAAGGTGTGGTCTTACTAGGGAATTATAAAGTGTGAGAATTGTTTCTGGTGTCTTGTAATCTATGTTCCTCAGTCACTGTTCATTCCATTCATCCACCTCTCATATTATGAAAGTACTTCTTTACATCTTTTTCGATAAATATTTCGCTTAATTTCCTGTAACAGCATCTTTAGTTTTTTTATCAGCATTTTCTGAAGAAATGTTCACTGTTGACTTCATGAAAGAGGTTTTATCATGTTAAAGCTTAGAGGCTTTAATCAAATCTTCCCTTGCTCTACTCTCTTTCATGGTGGATAACTTGATAACCTCTAAATTCTCTATACAACTTAGCTCTCTTTATTCTTTTGCCTTCTTTCTTGCCCCTTTTGGACCTTCTCTATTGATTTCTTTTTTTAAGTGCGGTGGCCAAAATTGAGAAGCACATCTTAGTTTTAGCCTTATGTACGATGTAAAGAGCTTGCTGAATATTTCTTTATCCATGTAACTGAATGCATTTCTAGTATTTGCTACCAGACAATCTGTGTCCTTTAATGTTCTCCCAAGGTGGGACTCCGACAACATGTTAGGTATAATGTCGACTCACGGTTCTCTCGCACATATATTCCTGTAGCTTATTCCCTGTTAGATAATTTTCAGGCCTTCTTTCACTGTGTCGCGCCCTCATTACTTTGCATTTACTCAGGTCGATTTCCATTAGCCATTTATCTGACCATCTTTCGGGTTTACCTTTAGTTTCCCTTGTACGTTCTTAGAGTAATCCTTTTTCAATTACCTTACGTTCTTGATATCATCAGCAAGTTACTAATATAGATCAAGAACAGTAATGGTCCCAGGGTAGAACCCTACTGCACTCTGCTGGTGACCTCAACCCTGTACGAAGAGAACCCTCTGACAAGTGTCCATTGTTTCCTTCTATTAACGTAATTTTCTATCTCTCAAAGAATTCTACCTCTTATTCTTGCTGAAGATCCAATTTCTTTAACAACATCTAACGTTGTGCGGTGTCAAATGCCTTCTAGTAATTCAGATTCACAAAATCCACCGAACCTACTCATGTCTATAAAGGTCCTTTCTGTCACATAAGTCTAAGTTTGCTGCAAATGACCTTCTTTCACTTAATCCATGCTGTCTCTCCTGATGTGATTTCTTCTTTGCAAGTAATCATCCATTTGCTTTCTGATTATGATTTCCAGTATTTTACGGACCACACTCGTCAGACAGACTTTGTCTGGAGTGCAGCGTAACTTCCCAGTTCTTTCCTCTTGAAGATAACCACGGCATTTGCCCTCGTCCACTCTCCTAGCGCTTCACCCTCCCCGAGCGACGTCTTGAACGACATTTCAAGGCGTCTTTCAAGCGCGAATGCACACATCTGCAGCTCACATGGAGAGAATTCATCAGGACCGTGATCCTTATATGGGTCAAGGCCATTTAGCACATTATGTATTTCTTTAAAAGCAATTTCAGTGGTTTTCAAGACCTCCTCCCCATTCCATCTCACCGGCCGTAGTGTCTTCCAGTTAGAAAACACTTTTGAACTCCTCATTCTGTTCCGTCGCATATCTTCACGTCATCCTCTACAAATCTTCCCTCAGAATACCCTAGCTCCATAGGCTCTCCAACTGACAATTTATTTCTGATGAATATATGGAAAAGCTTTGGATTACATTCAGCCGCGTCCACAATATTCTTTTCAAAGTGTCGCTTTCCCTCTTCCTCATCCTGTTACGCTAATTCCTAGCGGTCGTATGTTAAGGAAATGCTGACTTGCAGCGCCACCTTCTCCCATCCATTGTACATCATGAAGCGCTTTAGCATTTTGCTGTTTTATATCAAACCATGTCTCTCTTTTTAACCTTCTCTCTTTCGTAGCAGTTGAAGATACCCATGTCCCTACTATTTCATCTTCCAATTCGATGTCCCCATTTTTGATTCTTTAAGTTTGTGTAGTACGTTATCCCACATAACCCAAGCGCACATGATAACTTTTTCCAACTGCAGGATCATATTTGATATTCTCTGCTTCCTTACTAATCTGTGTAAAGACAAGATCTAGTAAGATTGGATTATTAGCGCCTCCAGTTCTGATGTGTTTAGTCATATACTTATAAAGGAAATTTTCCTCTATTTCTTGTGAGAACTTATGTCTCCATGACTCGCCATCTCCATAAGAATCAAGATTATCTCATTTGTCTCTTGATGATTGAAATCTCCCATTATTAGAGTCTGACCATCCATAGGGGGTGTATGTTGTTTTACTGCTTCATGTATCACCCTAAGTGTTCCTTCATTATATGCTTGTGTTGGCTTACTAACATTTTGGGGGGAATCTATATCATCAACACCCCAATGTAATTCATGAGTATTTCCAGAAACTTAAGGTTGTACCTGGAGTCCAGTTTTCTGCATGTCTTCTTTCTCCCACCTTGCTATCATGTACTCCTCAAATAAGGTCACATACTTGTAAGTTTTGTCTTCATAACTCTAACAATACCACGTTTGTTTTCCCTGATTCGGTCCTTGAACTCCAACTTCTTTTTTTTTTCTGTTTACCACTGATCCAGTTGCATTGAAATACATTACTTTCAGTGTGATGTTCCCATAACTGACCCTTCTGAGATACTAGCTGGGCTGTTCTGCTCTCTACCTTCTTTTAATTGCTTCCCATCAGAGGATGCCTCCTCCTCCTCCTCCTTCCCCCGTAGAATTACCTCAAAAGAATACCTCCACTAAGATCCTCTTAGCCTGCAAGTTTGTTAGCTTACTTTTCTACCTCGTGGCTTCATCATAACTCAGTTCTGAGCATAATCATTACTGGTCGTCTCCTTATGACTGGACTGCATCTACCAGTTCTCATTGTTTATCTTACAAATTGCATGTGACATGGCCAAAGCACTCTTGTGTCTGTGGCTCCACCGTCAGCATATCGAGGACGACTTGAGGTACATCCAGGATGCCAAGGTCGTACCTCTTCAAGTTCCCGGGTCCTCAGTGCTCGCAGCTTGTAAGTTCGTGGGTTCAGTGTCTTCGTTAATCCTAAGTTCGTGCTATCAACCGTTCGTAACGCCCTAAAGTTCACAGGTTCTTAATCGTTTCTGCTCTCTCTCTCTCTCTCTCTCTCTCTCTCTCTCTCTCTCTCTCTCTCTCTCTCTCTCTCTCTCTCTCTC
>JAUTXX010501852.1:0-12353 GCA_032273605.1 Panulirus laevicauda | reverse complement strand
CCACAAACCAAGCATAGCAGTATTTCAGTTGAGGAAAAATCAATACCCTCTGACAGCATAACAACTTTTTTGACATTTCATATCACCTGAAATACACCTCCCAGAGCTTATCATAATCATAGCAAATGAACTGTCTTTTCCCATAGCTCAGAATGAGCGTGCATTATAGTGTTGTTAAAGGTGAAATACATTTCTATTGCGTCATGTTGGACAAACATACTGTATACCAAAAAAAAGTATATATCACTTTTTTTGTACATTTTTCTGTGGTATATGTAAATGCTTCTAAAACCATAATTTTCATAGTGATAGTCTTCAATTTAATATACTTATACATTCATCTCTCACTTTAATTAGGGGTAAGGAAAACCTCCCACATAGAGAAATCACATGTAGTAAATAACTACACATATGAGAAAAATGGGTGTTTGGCACACTTTTTACTGCACACACCCCTGCATAGTAGCAGATTTTGACCACATAAAAAGAGGGACTGGTAGAACTAGGTTTTTCACAGAATAATGAAATCGCCTATAGTGATCCTACATATATTGAAGACTGGGTGTAATATAAGTGTATTATTCCTTATTAATTGTAATGCTTAGGAAAATGAAAAAATTATCATGTGGGTTTTGTTAATACTGTACATTACTTTTTCTTTAGATAACCTACATCCTTGAACATATAACAGTTATGAACCATAAGTGGATCAATACTATATCAACAAATTCTTGTCTTGTAAAATTTATATTTTGGGGTATTGGAGGTGCTCGTAATACTTCATATCGAAAATTCATTGCCACAGTTATTATAGACAACAGGATATGTGGTGTACTTGAGCAGTCCCTTAATATATCTCTCCCACCAGTCAAATTACTCAAGTTAAACCTTCAGATTTTATCTAAACTAACCTCTGATGTACCCAACCTCTGATGCCCATTCTCTCCAGGAACTCCCATCAAGGAAGTGGCCACAGCAGTCTCCTTTTATCTGCAACCTTACATGACTCCCTCACGTACACCATTCCATGCTCCCTTCCACCATTTCTATCCCTCAAGTACCTTTCCACTGTATTTCCCCATGTCGTAGATGGTCTTTCATTCATGCAAAAAGAAACGAGAAAAGTAAGTTGATCTTCACAAGTGGTCAGAGGTTCACATATAATCAATTGTGCTGCTTCTGCTGACCATCACCTCTTTTTGTTAGGAACCTAGTAACAAGTAGTGGTAGGAGTACTGACCAGACTTTAATATTACTCCAAAAGCTCAAATATCAGGCATTTACCTAACTGGAAAGCTTCAGAAATGCACATTGTAGTATCTACTATCTCTGATTTTATCCTGCCTGTTCCAGCTGCCTTGTAATGTCAAGTAATCTTTTGCTTGTCCAGAATTGGAAAAAGGTGTTTTTTAGAGAAAAACCTAAAATTAGTGTATCTCGATGCCATGCTTTATAATGGTTCAAAATTGAATATCTAACAGTGCAAGAGTTAGAGGAACAATCCTGGTTGATTGATTTTGTTCCCGGTTTTTATGATGTTTAATATCATACTTAAGAGAAATAGTTTTTTAGCTCATTAATATGAAGTCAAAAAAAAATCCAGTTGTAATATAGATAAGAGAAATGCTCATGTAACTGGCATATTCTCGTCTGGTACTGCTTAGGTGCAAAATGAAGCTTCATGTTGACTTATTGATGTTTATGAGGAGCAAGCTTCTCTTACTGCTTAAAAGGTGGTTGAAGTGTGAAGAACAAGAAGGATGTACCATGTTCTTTGACCAAAAAATAAGAATGATATTTCCCTAGAGAAGTACAGAAGCAGGAAAGGAAAACTGAGGATTATACATTTATAGGTAGAAGGAACCACTGGAATAAAGATGCAGCAGATTTCTGTAACTGAAGGATATTGCACTACTCAGATGCACTTCAATTACTCCAGCTGTATGAAAGTGGCAGATGAACCCATTAGTGTGAGGAATGGTGGTTCCTCTACTTTTACAGTTTTTGTGCCATAGTTATTAGAGCCAAAATGGTGTACTGCATGAACAGAAATTGTTCATACCTACAGAATGTATACCATATTCATCCACAATATAATCTTGCAGGATTTTTCCTGGTATTTTTCTGTTTACCTGTCTTTATAACCCACATATGTGGAACTAAGTATTTGAATGACTGATCATATTGATAAGGTTCAGTCATCACTCCGAGATGCTGACAACACGGACAAAGTGAGAGATTTACCTCTTGAAAGTAGTCACATTGAAAGTTAAAAAGTAAAATAGAACACAATAAAGGAAGGAAGACCGCTCTCAAAAATATTTCATTTATTTTTAATGTTGCTGTACAAAAAAGCAGTGATAAAACAAAAAATTAATGAAAATAGTTATTGGCAGAAAGGACAATTCTGTGGGCAACCAAGACAAACTAGCCAACCATCTATGAAGAGGACCTTCACTTGTAGAAGTCATTACCCAATTGCTTTATGTAGTCTCCTAAGAGTAAATACTGCGGTGATATTCATACCAGGTACATTGAATCAGGCATGTGGAATATTAAACAAGACATCTTTTAGTTGATGATACATTCTCGGCTTTTTGTGAGACATCAATTTTTCAAAATCTTTAAGTTCACTACTTTAAATTAAAGTAAGGCAATAATATGCATAATTGTTGTTCTGTTATACTGTACAGTATAATGAAACATACTTGGGGAAAAAAGGCAACCCTTAGACCTCTTTTATGGTGCTTCTGCAGTTCTCTTCTCTGACAGTAATAGAGCCATATTTTTTAGCACATTAGCGAGGTAGCCCCAGGAACAAAGAGATGGCCTTGTTTGCTGACATCCACTCTCACTTGTTCAAAATTTTTAAGTTCACAACTCTAAATTAAAGTAAGGCAATAATATGCATAATCATTGTTCTCTCATACTGTACAGTATAATGAAAGATACTTGGGGGAAAAAAGGCAACCCCTAGACCTCTTTTATGGTGCTTCTGCAGTTCTCTTCTCTGACCGTATAGAGCCATACTTTTTAGCACATTAGCAAGGTAGCCCCAAGAACAATGAGATGGCCTTGTTTGCTAACATCCACTCTCTAAGTGTCGCACACAACATAATAAAACCACAGCCCTTTATCCTCAACCAAGCACCCCCAGAGCTTTTCATGGTATCCCCCAATTGCTATATTATACCCTGATTCACTTCATTGATTGCACATCAGTTCAGTCCAGTACACTATTTTGTGCATGACACACCCTCGTTTGTTCAGACTTTAAAACATTTGTCATTCTTCCTTCCATCTCCAAGTCAGTCTTCTCTTCTCCTTGTCTCCTCCGGTTTTGACATATACATCTTTGTCAGCCTCTCTTCACTCATTATCTTAATATGCCCACATCATTTCATCACTCCCTCTTCAGCTCTGTGAGCCATACTCTATTTATTAACTCACCTCTCTTTTACCATATCATTTCTTAAGTCAAGCAACCTTCCACACACCACTTGCTATCCCAACACATTCACTCTCTTCCATACATTCCCATTTAAAGCAATGTCTTGCATCCATATAACACAGTCAGTATAGTAACCTTTCCACATAATTCTCAGTGCTCCCAGGGCTGCCTACATCCATCCAGTGACTCTCTTCAGCTCCACTCCACTCCACTCTCAATATGCAAAACACTACATATAAGATTTCTCCACTTAAAATCATTTTTCAGCTAACCTTGTTCTCTCCAATGTTAAACTTAATACCTTGCTGTTATTTTAATGTACTCATGACATTCGCCTTTTCACATACTCTCCCAAAGTTGGAAACCAGTTTCTGCAGTTTTTTTTTTTTTTTTTGTTTTTTTTTACTCAAATACGCCACCAGCACCTTGTCATCAGCAAAAAAATTATCGACTTGCCTCCCAAACAACCCTTACCCCGCTCTCCAAAACCCATGCTTTCACTTCCCTCACCACCCCATCTGTAAACAGCTTGAACATCCATGGTGACATTACACATCCCTCCTTTCTACCAATTCACACATGTGCCACACTTGAGAAATACTCTCCACTGCTGCAAGCAGCTTTCCCCCACACCATATATATGCAACACCTGCCATAGGCCCTATCATATGCTCTCTCCAGATCCATAGATGCCTTATATCCCTCTATTTCTCTAAGTATTTCACACACATTCTTCATTCTTCAAAACAAACACTTGTTCCACGCATCCTATGCCACTCCTGAAATCACATTGTTCCTCACCATTCTAATGCTGTTAGTATGCCTTCACCCTATCAGGTTACCACACTTCCATACAACTTTCCAGATACACTGTCTTCTCCCTGCTTCAGCAAGGTAGCGCCAAGAAAAGACAAAAAAGGCCACATTCATTCACACTCAGTCTTTAACTGTCATGTGTAATGCACCGATACCACAGCTTCCTGTCCACATCCAGGCCCCACAGACCTTTGAATGGTTTACCCCAGATGCTTTGCATGCCCTGGTTCAGTCCATTGACAGCACGTCAACCACAGTATACCACACCATTCCAATTCACTTTATTCCTTGCATGCCTCTAACCTTCCTATATGTTCAGGCCCCTTTCACTGAAAATCTTTTTCACTCCATTCCTGATCACCATTTCCAGCATTAGTGAGGAAGCACCAGAAACAGATGAAGAAAGGCCACATCTGCTCAGAACCATTCTCTAGCTGTGATGTGTAATACACCAAAAACCACTGCTCCCTATCCACATTCAGGCCCCACAGACCTTTCCATGGTTTACCCTGGACACTTCACATGCCCTGGTTCAGTGCGTATATATTTTTTTGTTCATACTACTTGCCAATTCCTGCGTTAGCGAGGTAGCATTAAGAAGAGAGGACTGAGCCTTTGAGGGAATATCCTCACTTGGCCCCCTTCTCTGTTCCTTCTTTTGGAAAATTAAAAAAGAGGGGAGGATTTCCAGCCCCCCACTCCCTTCCCTTTGCTGAAAAGTATTTGTGTAACTATTTCAGAAGTTACATCCTTTACTAAAATTTTTCCTGTTTTATCATAAAAAGTATGTCACTATTACTAGTGCATGCATCAAGTTTGGGCTAAATAGGGGAAAAAATTGTTGGACATATAGGAAGTGATAAGAACTGTCTCCAAGAGTTCCATCTTCTCACATTGGAAGGTTAAAAGTTTTATAATTTTTGTGATCGCAAAGCTACGTTAACACTTGAAGAAATGTTTACTATTGATGTCTTCAGACCGATTTAAAAACTTTAAAGGTTGGCATGGTCACCCATATATTTTTCTCTTCCATGGCAGACAAATATATGGTCCTTAATCTCCCTGTAACTCAGCTCTCTCAACTTTGATACAATCATAAATTTATTGCTTCCATCAAGACCTTTATTAATTCTTTGTTTTATTTTAAGGTTGGTGACCAAACATGAGAAGCTTATTCTAGTTTTCACATAATACACGATGTGAGCAGTTCCTTGATATTTCATTATTTAATTAAATGCTTTTAAAATTTGCCAGCACACTGTTGTGTCCTTTGCAGTTCACCTAAAGCACTGGCAACAGGTTAGGTACAGTGTCGACTCCCAATTCCTTCTCACACACAGGTTCTGCAGCTTATTTCCAGCTTTGTAATATTTGCATCAAGACATCCTTTTCCTGTTTGTAAAATGGTTAAACTTTATAAATGTAGAGGTTGTATAGATGCATGCGTGCTTGGCTCCTCAAGTAATATTTAGCTTGGCTCAAAAATGATGCTGAAAAAGTGAAAATAATTTTGACCATAATTGCTGGACAAAGGATGTAACACACACACACATTTATGAAAAATCCCTGCCATTAGGGTGTTTATCTTCTTTAGTTCTCAAAAGATTCAAACGCACATTGAGGAGCAAACAAACTGATCTGCTACACACACACACACACACACTCTCTATCTTTCCAGACGTTACCTTTTCACTCTCTTCCATGTTTTGTTGTGCCTTTAGTGAGAGAGCTCGAGCCAGATATGATTTGGGAAACATCATTATTAGACCATATTTTCTAAACATTTGTATGTAATACAGATTTTTACTGGAATTCACCAGCAAAAAGTTACATTTCACAGCACGAAGTAACCTTAAGTGGGATTGTATCATTGTCAGTAAACAGAAAGGAGTACAATCATGGAGAACTCATAACTCCAGAGGAGTCTTGCATTTTCCAGCTTCTTTCTGTATTGCAGCCTTATATCTATAAGAGTTCCATGAAAAAAAGACCTGGCATTATATAATTATGTTATACTGATACATGAACAATAAATTCTTAAAGTAGCTAATTCAAATAGATACTGTTGTCTTCCCTCCAATTAAACATCAGTTTTGATGAAACTGTAAGTTTTAACCAAAACTCAGATTCATTCAAAATAGTTTCTTTTCTGGGAAATGAGTTTTCAAATTTTTCTTACAAGGGATTTCACAAAATAATAATTTAACCATGTTAGAGGGCACCAAATTCACTTTAGTTGCTTTTCTGATAAGTGTTTTCAGCAGTATCTTTAACATAAGTGCATCAAAACCAGCTTAACTTTTTGAAGGCCAGTAAATATACATTATTCCTTGCCCATGGAAATGGGTATCCATTCTCTAGCTGTTGTGTGTAATGTTCAGTCCATTGACATTATGTCAGCCCCTATGTATGTCTTCACTCCAATTCCCTCCAACCCTTGGTTGCCTTTCACCATCCTGCATGTTCAAACCCTCAAGCACTCTGTCATGCAAGTCCTCTCTCATTCATTCAGCATGTTCAAACCACTTCAGCATATGCTCTTCAGCTTTCTTAATCATACTCGACTCATTACCGTACCTTTCACTTGCCCTATTACTACTAACTCAATCAACCCTCTTCACACCTTATACTTTCCCTAAATGCATCATTTCCATCACATCCATCCCTTCTCCACACATCCTTACCTGAAGACCATGCCTTGCATCTATGCAACATCGTTAGGATTACTATACCTTCAGACATATCCATTTTCGTCCTCCCAAGACCTTTGCCTCCTCACCCACCCTATGATCATCTCTGCTTCCATGTCCACTTCCAAGTAACTGAAACATTACTTCCTCCAAAGTTTCTCCGTTCAAACTCATATCCCAACTAACCTTTCTCTCTGCACTTTTGATAGGATTATAATAATTAGAGCTTCCTCATCAGGCATATAAGGAGGGGGAAAAAGGTAAAGACAATGTATACAGCAGACAGGAAACAGCTTTTTCTCAAAAACAAAATTAAAAATTTCAAACCACTTTATGGGCTTCTTTATGAATTTACTCGAAGAAGATTTGTTATTGCTTTTGCATTACTTTAATATTGGACTTCGAAAGTTTCATCTTCCAAACTAAAACAGTGCATTATGAATTTTTTTTCATACTTGATCACCATTCCCTGCATTTGCAAAGTAGAGCCAGGAACAGACAAAGAAAGGTACATTCACTCGCATCCATTCTCGGTCACAAAGACGTCAGTTATATACACACGTAATTGTACCCAACTGCCTATCTCCTGTTTAACAAAGAAGCATCAGGAATAAACTGAACAATGACCTCATTTCCTCATCCAGTCTAGTTTTCATGCTTTATGTACAAAAATCTTTCTTAAATAACAACAACAAAGTACCAGTATTTACCTCTTCATTTAAAGTGAATTCAAATGTACTAGTTTATTACATTCTTAGTATGTCATCTCCTATACACTTCAATGCATTCTTATCTACTTCTTGCCCTCCTGAATGTTCAGAAGACACCCCAAAGGCTACTTCACTCTTAGTCTTCCCTTCTTCCTTGCTTTGTCCTGTTCTAACATATTCTAGTAATGCCACAAACAAGTCACCCTTTCAGTTTTTTCTCAACCTTGAGAACTAACACCTGGTCCACACATTCCCTACCCCTCCTAAAACCATACTGCTCCACCTGAATTAGCACAAGAATGTCATCTTGAATACATTTTCCCATACACCTTATCAAGTATACAGTGTTCTGTAATTTGAACATTCATTTGTCTCCTTGTGCTTTTATATGAGGGCACTATACATCTGTGTTGCCAGTCATCAAGCATCTGTATTCAAAATAGTATTTTAATACCTCGGAATCTGATCACAAAAGTATGTGTAAAAGAAAAAAATTAAAAAATGAATGTCAACAGACTTGCTTACAAGAAAAATTCTGTACCATTATCTTCATATATATCCTCTTCCATGTGAAAAGTTACTGGATATAAAAAAAAGTTTAGCCAGTTACTTTTGATTAGCTACATCTGACTTTCAAGTGACTTTTTTTTTAAAGGAAAGCCAAATGGTAAAATGAAAGAAAAATGTAAGTTCACCTGAGGTTGTAATTCAATACTTTACTAGTCAAGTCCTTGGTGAGGTGGATCAGGAGCCTTACATCACAGGTTTTATCAAACAATACAACAACAGACTTAAGTGGATTTCAAGTAAACTGATAAAAAGGGACTTGAAAATCTTATGCTCACAGCAACACATTCTGTTTAATACAGTATCTTACGTCGATATCCCACCTTCAACAACACACAATATTACTTTTACATAAACCTCCCATCAGTAAAATTATACTTTTCTAACAAGTTAATAGTAAAAGTCTACATACAAAATCAATGAGCAAAGGCTTACAGTGGATTAAATCATAAATGCTGTAATAAAATGATTCAACTATATTTTGGGTTATATATCAATTAATTAATGAAATATGGCACCTCTGACCTATTTCTTTCCAAACATATTATTAGCTAAGCAAGTTTAACATATTCCTAATCTCAACAATGTTTTCAGGATAACTGACTTTAAACTGGTCTTTTACCAACATTTCAACACAACAAATCAAAGAAAATTAAAATATTACTCATATTCTGGTTGATTTCAAGGCTAAGTAAGAATTCAAGCTGGTTCACTTTAGTCTTACAAAATATTTCAGTCCCAAGTTTTAAGAACTAAAGATGGACCATTAATAAGACATAAAAGTTACAGACTTCTTCAAAATATCTGTAATAGAACCACTGCATCAAAAGATATGGTGCTCTGATAACAAGAATGGAGCAACAACGACAAAAAATATGGGGATACACAAGCAGTAATGTGAGCAATAACCCAGCTGCTTTGCTGCATGCATGGAGCTTCAGATGAGTGGAAATCAAAAATATAATGGATTAAGTGAAAAACAAAATGAAACCCTACTGCATATACTATGCTAATGCAATAATAAATTATATGATATGAAGAATGAATGAATTAAAAAAAAATAGCCTATAACAGCACTAAAAAGCAGTTTCCATAATATTAGGCTCAGGAAGTGCTGAAAAAACTCAGCAAAAATCAGCCTAGTATTACAAAATACTTAAGAGCAAATTTAACACTGTCCAAATGTAATTATTATGTATTTATAACTGTAGGCTTCTTTAAGAATATTTGACAAACACACAGCTCCATTATTCAAAAAGTAATATAATGCTCATCACCACTAATAGCACAGAGAATGCCTTCCTGTTTACTACACAATTTTATTTTTTGAGCAAAAATTAAACACTAAGCTGAATCTATTAAAATTAATAATTAAATGGAAATTTTTTAAGCTATGAATACAAGCATACACAGGTTATGTACATGGCACTATCCTATTTGTATTTTTGTCATTGGCTGAAGAAATTGTCACACTTTCATGAAATCTTTCATGGGAGAATGAGTAAGAAAAATGAAAAATGGTTACAAAAATAGAGTATTTAGGTAAAGATTTCTCAGCAAGGTAAAAATATAAACAATCAAGTGATGGTACAGTGAGAAAACAGCTTTTTGGTTGAACCATTTTGTCACAGTGTTCCTTTACAAAAATATCTGACATTGCTGGGCTACCAAAACCTAAATCACGACAATTGGTTTAACTGACCTTGTCAAAAAAGCTAGAAAGAAATATTGCAGGAAAGACTTCTTTGAGTATATGACATCTTAGTATAATAAAGTAAATTCTTGGGAGGCATATAATTGATTTGGCACAGTACCCAAAAAATTACTAATAAATTTGTGTTTTAACCACTGTAACCAAGACCTTGCAAAATTAGCACAAAGCAGGGCTAATAAAATAAGTTTGACAGCTGTGTTTGGGAATTCAACTTGTTTTGTTGAAATTATGAAACTAGTAGCATCTTTATTACCTGTGCTTTAAATGTCTGGCTTCTGATATAACTGGCTTCAATATGCTGAAAACCACAAGTCTTCAAACAAGCTGATGCCTGACACAGAAGAATCAGTTGTCCTGTGTCTTTAAGCCAATATACATATTTTTATACCAGCAAATTCAGAATCTTGACTGTGTTGTTGAAAGCCAGATACTGCATTGTCTCTCCCTACAAGGTTTGGTTCCAATAATTATAATACTTTTTATCTTACACAGGAAAAAATTCCCTTTGATTATCAAGTCATACTGTGATTTCAAGATAGTGATGGAATAAAAAATATCAAAAACTGTTAAAGCTCTATAATGGTATAAAGGAATTGATAGGACCTGAGATAGCATGCCAATTCTTTCCCATCAGAATTATAAGTAATATATAAAAATGCAGTTGTACAGTAAGTTACAGATCTCGCTTCTTTCAAAGACAAAATCTAATGTAGACCTATTTACAAAGGTATCAAAACATTGACTGCAGCATAAAAGAAAAAACTAATTTCAACTAAGTTGGTTATACAGCTTATAAAGAACAAGTTGACCCATACAGCAAAATTTCCTGAAATGGTAACCAATAATCTTCCCATTTTAAGCACAAGATTGAAAACAGAAAATACATTAAAATTATTCTTCTGGCTCACAGCAAGACACTTCATTAAATGTAATAGCATTTGTCTGTGTATGTAATATATATACATATATATTTTAAGATATATATACATAAGAATATATGCATATACAGTACATATATGGAGTTTGCTGGCAGAGCCAACATTCATTTGAGAAAGACTTTATGGATGCAAACAGGTTTGTAAAGATCATGACCACTTAGCATACATGCTTAAACTTCAGAGTTTCTACATCTTTTATCAACCATGATTCTTTACTTTCTAAGTGTAGTTTATTTTGCAAGATAAAAATACCAATGTGACCAGTTGTTTTCCTCATAGCAGGAAAGGAAGACATTTCTTGAAAACCTCAGTACTGAACAATGAAGGAAGTCATTCCATTTTCAAGATATTTATCTAGGTTATCAATATTTTTCAATGAAATGCCAAATTACTTCAATCTTTACAATAAAGATTTTAAGAAAATGAATGGTTGTAAGAGGATGAACGTCCCAAGATTGGTACAGTCTCACATTAAGTAATGACCCAGTGCTCGAAGACCATGAAGAAGCTCAGCTTGTAATCGTGCTTCCAACACAAGAATCATTACATGAATCTGAAAGATTAACCAATAGTATTAAATATAATTAACTCATTTTTTCATACCCTCTGCTAATAAATGAAAAGGGAAGTATTTCAATGTTTACTGCAGGTAATCAACAATGCAAAAAATTCAAGTTTGCCTCAACGTGCATATTATAATATTGTATGCTTTCCTGTCAACAAAATATGACATTTTTGCTTCAAGCCTTTAATACATTATTTCATGTTCTAATCACAAAATTTTCAACCATGCAAAGAGATTTAAGGAAGTACTAACTTTCTCACTCTGCAAGAAGCCCTTCATGATGGTTAATGATGGATCTGCACATGTCAGTTTTTCTGGATAACATGCAACTGTTTTCAAAAACATCTTGAGATTTCTCTCCAGGAGCTGGTTGATTTGGCTGTAGTCATAGTCATCATGTCTGTAAATTATCATGTATCTTTTTCATCATAAAAGATTTGAAAATAGTTTCCAATCAATATATTTCAAACATTAGAAAGTGACTCAGAAGATATAAATAAAAGAATAGTTAGCTGTATTTAACATATATATATGGGGAGGTGATAACAAGTAGTGGTGATGTGAGAATGAGATGGAGTTAGTATTTTGAAGGTTTGTTGAATGTGTTAGATGGAAGAGTGGCAGATATAGGGTGTTTTGGTCGGGGTGGTGTGCGAAGTGAGGGGGTTAGGGAGAATGATTTGGTAAACAGAGAAGAGGTAGTAAAAGCTTTGCGGAAGATTAAAGCCGGCATGGCAGCCGGTTTGGATGGTATTGCATTGGAACTTATTAAAAAAAGTGTGTGACTGTGCTGTTGATGGAGAGTGTGAAGGCATGTACAGAGCATCAGACTGGGGAAGAGCAGTATGGTTTCAGAAGTGGTAGAGGATGTGTGGATCAGGTGTTTGCTTTGAAGAATGTAT
>JAUTXX010501741.1:0-12353 GCA_032273605.1 Panulirus laevicauda | reverse complement strand
AGAGAGAGAGAGAGAGAGAGAGAGAGAGAGAGAGAGAGAGAGAGAGAGAGAGAGAGAGAGAGAGAGACGGAGGAGGAATTTGATGTCGATGTGCCAAAGCATTTCTAAACTGTACATAACAGGAAATTACGTACAATAGTTAATACCTGTCACAATTCATTATTGTTTTGCTCTCGTAATTATTACTTACACCTTCGTTTACTACTACGTTGCAGACATGATGTAGTCGTAATCAGGAATCATAACCATTCATCGATCCCATGCTTTTGGAGGAATCGTATTCGTAATCGATTCCGTTGTCTCCAAGGCCAAAGTAATCGTAATCGATTCCACTGCAAAAGTAATCGTAATCATGATTACCTTATGATTACTTGAGCTGTGAAGCTCAAGTTTATATTCTCCACAGAAAATAGTTAATTTGGGGAAAATGAAAAATAGAATAGACTATACTAAGAGTGTGAGTGTGGCTTAACTATAAAGATTATATAAAAAGTACCCAAGAAAAGTGTATAATGCAAGAGTTTCGCTGTTAGCAGAGGACGTGAGAGATGGGGACGAGAACTGATTACCTTCAGTTGGGTCCGGCACCTGGCCAACCAACGAGATATTGTAGGTGGGAAAATATAGCGTTTTTTCACATTAAGTTTCATTGAATCTAGCTATAGCCTTGCGGTTTTGGCATTATTTTGAAGATGCTTACTTTAACTTATTATGCCAAATATTCATAGTCACATATCAGACAATAAAACATCTGCTTGGTCCTGTTTTCCGCCGACAATGTAATTGGTAATTGTAATCAAGTACAAACCTTTGGAATCGTAATCGTAATCGATTCCAACGCTTTGTGGGTGGAACCATAATCGTAATCGTAATCGATTCCAACGCTTTGTGGGTCGAACCATAATCGTAATCGTAATCGATTCCAACGATTTGTGGGTGGAACCATAATCTTAATCGTAATCGATTCCAACACTTTGTGGGTGGAACCATAATCGTAATCGTAATCGATTCCAATGCTTTGTGGGTGAACCCAAAATCGTAATCGTAATAGATCCATGGGTGATGGAATCGTAACATGTCTGCTACGTTGTGTAATATCACCTCTACCTCTGCTAACCCCCTGACCCCTCTGCCCCTCCCTTACCTCCACCATCAGTCACCCCCCGACCCCTCTCGCCTCCCTCTCCCTTGTGAATGATTCGGATCTACGAGTCGATCCTCGCGGAGTTCACACCTACCACAATGTTTGGATTGACAACATTCACTGCACCGTCTAGGACTGTGGGCAACTTTACCTTTATTTATCCTTTGGTAAAAGATGATAAACAAGTTCTGGATTATCTTTTTTATAGTTTGTTTGTTTGCAAACTGCACACCGGTGTCCTCTTCCGCTCACCTTGACGTTTCTGTAAACTTGTTGTAAAGTTTTTGTAAACAAACAGATAGTTTTTGAGACAAGTATGATATAGAAGGCAGCTCGCTGTGAACACGTCCCGTTACTACTGGTATGGGAAACAAACTGTGGATGTATGTCTGCCTCTATCGCTAATGAAACTTTTCCTGGAAGATTATACTGAGATGGTCTGATAGCACAAGACTGATTGTGAGATACTATTGTGACTGCTTCCAGATCTTATTTTTATTAGACTTTTACTGGAACACTATACTGAGATGGTCTGATAGTATAAGACTGATTTTGAGACTATATCTAAGCACTGGAAGTCATGGTATCCTGGTAAATTGCTGACCAAGTACTTCTAAACAACGTCGTATTTTACTATGATGAATCATATCAATGTTACTGAAAGGTAACTACTTTAAGAAAGTAGTGTATAAAACTGATTGTATGATGGCGAGTGGAGTCATCATCAGCTTACTGTTGTTGCATCATCCAAGGAAAATGTAGACACTGTGGTGACCTGTATTTTGCACCGTTGGTATTTTACTCCTCAAACAAAAGTTGCTGTTAGAAAGAATTAAAATGTAAGGACTAAGTGTTGGGTTTTAACCTTTACATGGGAATGAATATGATGAATACTAGTGATGCACTAGATGATATCCGGTTAGTGTGAATTGTGTGAAAAATCTAAATTCAACTGTTTCAAATTAGATCGACATTGACAAAAATCATATAAGTCTTTGGAATCATTGTACTCTGGAAGATTATGTCCCGTACTGTTGATTATTAAGTTCCTTGCACAGTCTAATGGTAATAAAGACAACTTACTCACAGTAAACTTATTTCTTTGCTTACAAAGTCTAATGGTAATGAGCAGATAACTTACCCACAGTAAGTTTTTTCTAGGAAAAAGTAAGTTCGCCTCAAAAGTTTCACCGTATTTGCTTGCAGCCAGTAACCTGAGCTCTCCTGGCCTGACGTTGAGGCTATGTATGTACTGTACTTTACTTATGTACTTACCATTATGTATAGCCAATTTCCATGGAAATATGTGTGCTGCCGTTGTTGTCATATGAAGATGCAAATGACGCAACATACACTGCCGATCAGGCCAATAATAGACTAAATGATGAATTTAAAGATCATTTATTTCTTTGAAAACATATCACTAATACAGTAAACGCGGTAAATCAATACTTCGTTCCAAAATGATTGATATTTTTACAGTGACAGTTTGTACAAATTAAATAACTCATTGGACAGTTTACTGAGGCCTTAATATATATATGTGATCAAAAGGTTGTGGACATAAAGTTACATAAGTCGCAGACACCCACCAGAGATGATCATATGTGAGCAAGAGGGTGACACCTGTGTTACTATAGACCAGACCTGGGAGTGAGGCAGTGTACCTCCCACACACTAGACCAGGCACTGGGCTGCTGTATTCTACACTCATCATGGATGGTACAAGATAATGTTTTCCCACAAACCAAACTTAATGTTGACGTACTTTGTCCTCACACATCAAGCCTGGCAACGTGTCTCTATACACCATACCTGCAGCGAAGTTTGGTGAGTGTGTCACTACACAACAGGTTTGGCACGGGGACTCTGTGTCACCAGACACTGCACGTGGCACTAGGGTACTGTACCACCACACACCACACCTACACTGACTCTTGGGTACTGTTACTACACACCGCACCTGATAATAAGATGTTTTATCTATCACGCGTCAGTATTGCATCTACACTGGGGTACTACAGCTGTTCCTCACATATCAGAATTGACGTAGGAGTACTAGGGTCAGGATATTGCATCTCTCACATACCAGTCCCATGGGTAATATCTTTGCAAGAATCAACGTCTACTAGGAACGTCTCAGTAATTACTATGATGTCGTCGTGAGCAGGGTGTTTGGTCTCGTCTGTCTGTCGTAAGATGTTTTTCTTTTTTCCCCAACATACTATAACGAAAAAGTCATCATGTACAAACACGGCAGAGCAGTTGACCTGGACATATACTGGTCATGCAGTGATCCATGGGTCAGAAAGGCAATTAGCAGTGAGTGTGAACAAGCGCCTCGATAGAATTTAGACATTGTCATGATATACTGAGCCATAATATCGTTAAGTTAAAGGTGACCATTTTTCAAACAGGTTTTTCAGAGCACCTGTTTCTTTGTTCAGGTGGAGTTAACCTGGAACAACCGGGAATTCATATCATACTGAACAGTTCATTCCCACTTGACAGTAGATACAGTGAAATCTGGAGAATGAAGCCTCTTGTGTTATTCATCATAACGGATTTACTAGTGAGAAACTGTGGATGTTGAGTGGTCAAGATAAGGATGTACACAGTGAGCCATTGCTCCCCAGTATGTTCCTTCCCTTTTACCGGTACAGCAGAATGTAACTCATGAACTCGTTCGATATATCAGTTGATGATGTCACTGTTTCCAGACTGAATGGTTCGCTAGTGAAGCAAAATAACCAGTTAATTCTGCCATTTGTATGAACCTGTTCAGAGATGTTAACAGACGAATAAGACATTAGTAAGCGAGTGGTATGTCAGTCATAGGAATATGCCAGTTGTGTGGTGACAGTATTTGGAACGTTGTTCGGTGAAAAAAAAATATCCTGGAGGTGAAGCGTAAACCATTTGGTGTGACCAGAGTACATGACATGTTTCCTGTTGACCGGTGAGATATTCATCGAAAAGTGACTGAATACGTTCACATGATCTAGACACTATGTATACCTCTACTGTTCCATGAGGCTTGCCACTAGGATGCAGCTCACTGCTTCTATACTTTCTAAAATCTGAAAGATAAAGACTAAATATGACGATAACTTGATCATCTTTCAGTTATGAATTGTGAATAACTTTCAAGTCATTTGCACATAAGTATGAAATATATAACAAAGACTGATTTATTTTTGCCAAGTGAATTTCTTTGTTATGGTGACACAATAAGTGGGAGAGACGTACGAATTTCCTAACTTACTCTTACACGGACGGACAAACAGGAGCAAGTTAAAGTGACACCTATAATTGTTGTTGGTCGTGAACATGAATATGGGAATATTTTGATTAACTCTGCTGGTGAAGTGAGATTGTCTGTCTCTGTCTCCTTCTCCTTCTTTGTCTCTTTATGTGTGTGTGTGTGTGTGTGTGTGTGTGTGTGTGTGTGTCTTTCTGTCTGTCTGTTTGTCTGTCTGTCTGTCTGTCGGTCTGTCTGTCTGTCTGTCTGTTTGTATCGCATGGAAAAGCATATTTCAACACACTTTAAATCTAATTTTCTATACGACCACTGTCAACCAGACAACTATGGGAGTAACATCCTTGAGAGAAGGAAGAAGTGCTGGTCATCACCACATACTCGCAAGCTTACGCTCAGCTTTCACTAATATAATGACCAAGTTCTGCTGATTAACTGAGCTTGTGATTCTACGTCACCGGTTCTGGTGAGGGATGCCTAGTAGCGGGAGTGTAGGTGTGTGGCAGGTGTGTTGGGTGTAGCCTGGTTAGTGTTGTGCAGGAGTGGAATACTGGGAGGGTAACGTTATACATGGACTGTCAGCCCAATCCTCACAATATGTATAACATCTACGGCCTGGATTATCCTTCATCATTCCTAAATGATTAATTGGAAATGTAAATTCAATCATTTTCATGCAGAGATTTGCATAGATTTAGAGATCTTCCGTGGCAATATTTCCTAATTTACATAGCATTGATGTAAATTCAATTATTTTCATGCAGAGATATGTATAGATTTAGAGATCTTCCATGGCAATATTTCCTAGTTTACATAGCATTGATGTAAATTCAATTATTTTCATGCAGAGATTTGTATAGATTTAGAGATCTTCTATGGCAATATTTCCTAATTTACATAGCATTGATGTAAATTCAATTAATTTCTTGCAGATGTTTGTATAGATTTAGAGATCTTCCGTGGAAATATTTCCTGATTTACACAGCATTAATCAGTAGATTTGCTCTAGTTAATTTGTTGTGCTGGTAACGTAAGCCTTACACAGCCACTTGTGTTGCATGTATGTGATGATACACAGTTGTCTGTCACCATGTGTCATTCCTGTGTCTAGTGTTGGCACAGTGTCGTGTGTCGTCCATGTGTAACGCTACATCGTTGTTAGTGTCTTTCCTGTGATCAGAGATGATACAGTGTCATATATCGTCCGTGGGTATTGCCTTTGTAACTCGCTGCAAAGCGATGCGTCATATATCGTCTAACGTGTGGATCATGACAGATTCTCTTCAACACTACGGTCATGGCAGACTCTTACCATTATTGTGAATTTTGACAGGCTCTCCACCACTGTGGGTCTTACCAAGCGAGGTGAGCTGTGGATGACGGGGTAGGCGATGTGGGCCATGAGTCCTGGGGCAAGTGAAGTGAGTGTGGGTGTTGGGGAGGGGAAGTGGCGTGTGGGGCAGATAAGGTTGGCCAGATAGTTGTGTTAGTTGCCGGGGAGGAGGTTGAGGATGAGGCCAAGCCTAGCGGGCGGGTGCACTCTCTGCTGTGTATGTACCGGGCATGGAAGAAGGTAATTAGTGAGTGTAGCACGGGTGATACGTAAGCTTCCCTGGTAGATGATGAATAACTCTTTAAGATTTGATGGCACCAATTGAGACCTAAACATCATAGTCAGCATACATGAGATAATATGTACATTCCTTCCTCCCAAGCATCTTAATCACTGCTATCGACCTCCAAGCGGACTATGGTGATCAAAGGCGTTCTCAGGCCAATGTGACCATAATGGGGCGGTCAGTACTATCAAGAGATCAACAGCCCAGACAGTGAAGTGTCCTGGTGGTGAGGCTGTTTGGTGCAGTCATTAACACACCCAAGGCTGCTACATAACCAGGCCGACGCTTCTAGTGACCGCATCCACCACCCACCACCAACGTTGTCACCAGTCAACATAAACAATAAACTGATCGTCTCTCAAGGTTAGCAATATGATGCACAGTTTAGTGACATTGTTCTTTACACTGGTAAACCCATGACTTGTCACTTGATAAGATCATGCATTCCCACCTGGAGGATTGGACCCTTTTTAATTGGAATATGATAGTTTTAAGATATGCGAGTATGTGTTTAGGGCAGTAATCTGCATAAAAAAAAAATCAGTGTTAGATGCAGAATCAATTGGAAGTGGCTCAGGGGCACATAAGGTGGGTAACTAGAAGATGAGAGGGTGTATGTATGTACCCCATAGAAATGCATTTCAACACTGAAGAGAGTAAAATACAGTGTAGGTTTGGTGAATGTTTATGTTTTTAACATGGGTTTCCAAAAAAAATGCTCCAGTTCATTCCCAGTTCTAAGACTGAATGAAGAAGGTATTTAATCATGACTAACAGGAATTCAATATGGACAACTTGGCATCACACAAAGCAATACACTTCGGTATCATAATGACAAATGTCAGTTCTAAGAGGAGGCTATTTGATGATAGAAAGCTTAGGATTACTTTATTGCTTTTGCCGAATATATAAAATATGTTTTCAATGTAAGTGTATTCGTCCATAGCATATGAGACAGAGTAATGTCCAGTCATCTGTGGTGGTCAAGAAGTCTGTGATATCACATGACAAGAAAATCTCAGAGTATTGGAATTTCATACATTTAATAGAATGTCTTTCCAGATGAGGATCCGAATCTGGTAATTATCCTGTGAGTTTCACATGAGAAAAACTTATCATCATTTAAATAAGAATTCAATGCGTCACTAATCAACAATAATATATTCAACAGAAGTTACTTATGTACGATGTTAGAGGCGTTATGTTATCTACCAGAGGTGTGTGCTAGGGGTGTTTAGAAGCGATTGCTGACAGAACAAGTCAGTTTTCTCTGATTGATATCATGCTGAAGATAGATTCGGTCATTAGTTAAAATTCGATGATAACGTCTTTCGCTGAGAATACCTGAAGAAAATATTCACATGATCAAGGTGATTGTGGTCATGATGGCGATGTGATGAAATGGTTATTGCCTA
The DNA here is from genome assembly GCA_032273605.1 of Panulirus laevicauda. Classification (NCBI taxonomy): domain Eukaryota; kingdom Metazoa; phylum Arthropoda; class Malacostraca; order Decapoda; family Palinuridae; genus Panulirus; species Panulirus laevicauda. Next base: position 4,916 of record JAUTXX010501741.1, on the reverse strand, counting down.
TAAAATCTTTAGTTTTACTGTCAAGCATGAATATTTTGTGTATTCTTTTACTGAAGTGTATAAATGAAATTCCTCTCTGATGACAATGAACATCTAAAGATTACTTGGAAAGTTAAGCATCAGCTTGTCTTCAAGAGATGGCTTAGTTTTACATAATCACTTCTATTTTAGACCATTATACACGGTCTTCAGTCGTCCCACCCGCAGCACGTGACAGCTGCTACTGTGTTACTGTCACTGGTGCCACCTATCATGGTAGTGGCAGCATTACCCACAGTGCAGCTGGGCAAGGGAGACACTGGCCTGTCTATCGTCTTTACAGTTTGTCTACAGTTTTTCATTTAGGAAACAATTCTCTCGCTTACCTTGTAGGTTTTCTCTAGAGATATATCCAAGTGACATGCTGTCCTAGATACACTCAACTAAGCACCATCTGGTGTGTGAGTGCGTCATCTGCAACTTGGCCAAATTACCTTAGATACATGGTCAGAGGAGCAGCAGGGAAGAACATAGGAAATACTTATTCCTTAGGAATGTTGGCTTACAAAGTAATGCTTCTCTATAGCTAATAATCATACATCAATCTATATATTTTCTCACTACCTTCTAGTATGACATAGAGCACATCATTATCTTTTTTTTACATGGATTACACATAGTGATTATCGGTGGGTCAAGGGTGAGTGTATCCTACTGTGATCATATGGAAGCTACTGGTTGCCTGTATCCCTCTGATGCTGGGTCACTACTGCTGCCTGCCTGCCTGCCTGCCTCATCACAAGTGATTCTTGTGACACTCACTGACGCAGGTCGGGCTACCACCACACCTCAACTAGTCACTGTTTTGATGCAGCTCTGGAGTTAAGCCTTGTATAAAATGGACGAAAGCTTGTGGAGTTGGAAAACCAACTTTAAATTGAAGAATTTACTTAGCACAGGAGGCAGATTAATCTTCAAAGCCAAAATGCCTCATTGTTTCACAGCTTATTTCTTTTTAATTTCATTATAATTTCCTTTTCATATTATCAACAGTTTAAGAATTTCTTGAATATCTCATGAATTTCAGCTTTGGGTCGCGGATGAGAACTTAGTGAGTTATACGCATTCAGTTATTTTATTGAACATTCTATATCTGTGTCAAGAGTTAAGTCTCAGGAACAGCAACGTGTCAGGATGATGTTCCTTAAACCTTAATCACTAGTAATGTTCTCTTAGATAACACATGTCACTTAAACTATGTGAACAACACTCAGTAATCTCATGTCATTATTAGCACTTAGTGTTCTAACTGATGCTTAACTGACGGTTTTCTATACACAAATGTCTTTCTTATACTAGTAGCAACACTTTCTCACTTCTCTTTTCCAGTTAATCGTCACTGACTGTCCTTTTGTTCAGCCCCAGATACTGTGTTCACTGTATCAAGCAGACATGCTGTTACTTCAGAACAAAATCATATCACTACACTTACCAACTTCTTCATTGAAACTGAGTTTCTAGCGAGTCAAAACACTCAAAACAAACTCCATGTTCACAGTGGCAGACGCTATGCAATGCTTGCATTGTACACCTTTATACATCAAGTGGTCACTGTGGTACTTGACTGCTAGCTTCACTATGGCACACATTTCCATATTCTCCAGAGGACATCTGGGGAGAGGTATTGTAAGCACATGCTGGGTCCAGCACCACTGACTAGTGTCGTCTGCATAACGTCACCACGTGCGGAAGAGTCGTTGCTGAGGTTAACAACTTTATTTACCATCCCACATGCTACGGCCTGGGCCAGGAAGGGCAGTGAACACCCCGGATGGCGCCTCCCTACACCCTACCATCGTGTGTGTGTGTGTGTGTGTGTGTGTGTGTGTGTAGTCCGTCATTAAATATCAGAGATGTCATTCCAATTATTCCGAGAGTGTAGGGGCGGGAGGTGAGTGGTAGCAGTCAAGGTGTGGAGGAGGGTGGTGATGGCAGCCAGGGCCAGCACCGTGCACCTCCCGCTGGCTCTGTTGGCGCTGCTGCCTGCGGAGAGAGGATGACGGAGAATCATAATGTTGTTCTTGGAGCAGACGACACGTAGTACATCAACCCTTGAAAAATAAAACCAAACTTTGTTTCTAATTTACACATCAACAGTCATAATCTGCCTTGCTGAAGAACAGACTTAGGAACCATCAAATACAAAGGATATATTTCGTGGACTTACATACATGCCGTGGAACTTTAGAGTCATGGTGATGTACGGCAGGAAACTTGAGCACAAGACTGGTGTAAAGAATGTTTACGATACGTGTGGCGGGGAGCATGGCAGCGAGCTGGCCAGGCAGGCGGCCGGCAGCCTCACCACAAAGTAAACACTGCCAGGCGTATCGTAAACATTCGAAAACCGTCACTCACAAGACCCATACATTATAATGAAAGAGTGGAAGAGAGAGAATATTGCATAAATGATGTGAGAATGGAGTAGGAGGAAGAAAATATTACATGAAGAATGTTATGATGGAGAAGGTGGAAGACAATATTACACGAACGATGTGAGGATGGCGAGGGAGGAAGAGAATATCAAATGAAGGATGTGAGGATGAAGGGGAAGGAAGGGAATATTACATGAAGGATGTTAGGATGGAGAAGAAGAGAATATTACATGAAGGATGTGAAGATGGAGAAGAAGAAAATAGTACATGAAGGATGTGAGGATGGAGAGGAAGAGAATATTACACGAAGGATGTGAGGATGGAGAGGAAGAGAATATTACATGAAGGATGTGAGGATGAAGTGGAAAAGAATATTGCATAGAGGATGTGAGGATGAAGAGGATGGAAAGGAATATTACATGAAGGATGTGAGGATGGAGAAGAAGAGAATATTACATGAAGGATGTGAGGATGGAGAGGAAGAGAATATTACATGAAGGATGTGAAGATGGAGAGAGTGGAACAGAATATTACATGAAGGATGAGAGGGCGGAGAGGAAGAGAATATTGCATAGAGGGTGTGAGGATGGAGAGGGAGGGAGAGAATATCACATGAAGGAAGTTGTTTTTAAAGAGAGAATTAATCCTGTGGCGGGTGACTGACTGTTCCATCAAGATAGAAGTACAAAGATTCATTGTGAAAGACCACATGGATCAGGGAAGGTCTGAAACATGGGAGGAGATAAGATACAGCAGGGAACAAACACCAGCCTCGGACCACCAGTGGCAGCAGCACTCCTGACTTGGCTGTGGTAGTAATTTACCATAATAAACTGGGTCAATAAGTGAAGTGGGTGTTGGCCAACCTACCAAACTTCTGCTCATATGAAAGATCAACCTACCGTAGGGTTGTGATGAAGAGGAAAATATAGATCATATATAAGACTTACTTACATTTGGAACGACAACCCTAATTTGTGTTCAGTTCATTAAGGCCTCAAAACAACAATCAGTATCATCCTGTAGTAGAAGCCTATTATTACCGTTGAATGGTTTCAAAATAGGAAAGCAATGGTACAATGGATATGCTGCTGGGTCAATAAATGATTTGTTTGATCGGTCGGTCGGAACAGCATCAGAGCAGTACTTGTGCCATGGCTATCCTGCCAGTGATCAGCGGAACACTTTACGTGATTATGACCATATCCTTCATGTTACATAGATTATTTTCTCATATATATATATTCGCCATTTCCCGTGTCAGCGAGGTAGCGCCAGGAACAGACAAAGAACTGACCCATTCCCTTATATCCAGACTCTAGTTGTCACGTATGATGAACTGAAACCAGAGTCCACTATCCACAGCAAAGCCCGACTGACCTTTCTGTGATCCCCCAACTACTGCACATGGCCTGGTTTAGCCCAGTGACAGCAGGTCGTTCCCCGGATACCACATCATTCCAGTTCTCTCAAACCGTTGCACACCGCGCATTAACACGGCAAGGCCATCTCATTTACATTTATCATACTTTGTCACTGTCTCCCGCGTTAGCGCAATGAAACAAACGAAAAAAGGGCCCAACAAAACCACATACACATGTATATACATAAACGCCCACACACGCACATATACATGCCTATACATTTCAACGTATACATACATATACATACGCAGATATATGCATATATATACACATGCTCATATTCATAAATGCTGCCTTCATCTATTCTCGCCGCCACCTCACCTAGCGAGGTAGCGCTAGGAAAGGACAACAAAGACCACATTCGTCCACACTCAGTCTGTAGCTGTCATGTGTAATGCACCGAAGCTACAGCTCCCTTTCCATATCCAGGCCCCCAAAAACTTTCCATGGTTTACCCCAGATCCTTCACATCCTATATCTCCCACTCTATCATCAAACACATTCAACAAACCTCCAGAATACTCACTCCACCTCCCTTTCACTTCGCCACTACTTGTTATTACTTCCCCATTTGCCCCCTTGACCGATGTTCCCGTTTGTTCTCTTGTCTTTCGCACTCTATTTACATCCTTCCAAAACATCTTTCTATTCTCCCTAAAATGTGATGACACTCTCTCACCCCAACTCTCATTTGCCCTCTTTTTTTCCTTTTGCACCTTTTTGTTGACCTCTTGCCATTTTCATTTATACATCTCCCAGTCATTTGCACTATTTCCCTGCAAAAATCGTCCAAATGCCTCTCTCTTCTCTTTCAATAAATATGTTACTTCTTCATCTCACCACTCACTACCCTTTCTAATCTGCCCACCTCCCACCTTTCTCATGGCACACGCATCTTTTACGCAAGCCATCACTGCTTCCCTAAATACATCCCATTCCTCCCCCACTCCTCTTACGTCATTTGTTGAGTATTCCTGGGAAATTATTATTCATTTTTTTTTTTTTTAACCTATGTTGCTGTCTCCCGCGTCAGCGAGGTAGCGCAAGGAAACAGCCGAAAGATTGGCCCAACCCACCC
>JAUTXX010501631.1:0-12354 GCA_032273605.1 Panulirus laevicauda | reverse complement strand
CACAAAGAGGATATATTTGTCACAAGTGAAGGGAACAAGGAGAAGGGGTAGACCAAATTGGAGATAGGAAGATGTAGTGAAAAAGATTTTAAGTGATTGTGGCATGAACATGCTGGAGGATGAAAGGCATCCATGGGATAGAGTGGATTGGAATGTTTTATTTGGGATCAGTATGCTGTGATTGGATTGAAGCATGGCATGTGGAGCAGCCAAGTTAACCCATGGAAAGATCAGTGGGGCTGTTTTGTCAATATGGAGCTAGAATAAGACACCTAGAAAATGGATGTGAGAGAATGTAGCCATTCTTTGTCTGTTCCAGCACTACCTTGCTAACATGGGAAATGGCAGTTGAGAAAAAAAAATGGTATCATGAATATCTGACTTTGGAAAGTATTAATTAAATCATAGTAGTTGCTTCAGTCTAGTTATGTTGATATTTTCCCCAAATGCCTTTAAAGTAATTCATACATTACGTAAGAGCCTAATGAAGAGCTTTGTGTAGACAGAATATATGAAACATATAGTCTACTCTGAGTGTCATTCTCTATATAAAGTTGAATTTAATTAATATAATAACAGCATCCAAGTGTTCATGTGCTGTGTGTCACTTCCATTTATTCTACCCATTTTCATCATTATTTCTCTAAGTATGTGAATTATCATACTAATGTGGTGCCATTTGATTTTCACAGCATTCTTATGCAGTGGTGGCCCAACTAATTCCGGGTGGAGGGGGGGATAAAGTGAGCAGCTATAAGGTTAATTGTTCGTTATAATACACTCCTCAAGTAAGATTTATTTGAATATCTATATAATGGGCATCAACTATCATTGTTTCATGAAAGGGATGCTTGGTAGAGAAAGGTTGGAACCCTGATCTAACATAATGCAGTTCTTCAGAGGAATCACTCAATCTCTTGTTTACCTCTTTGCCTGTTATCACTTCCCTATGTGCTCCTCTCACTGATATCCCCATTTGTTCTCTTATTTTCCTTACATTATTCACATCCTTCCCAAGTATATTCTTATACTTACTGAAGTTTGCCGATACTCTTTCACACCATCCCTCATGTGCCCTCTTTTTTATGCATATATTATGGTGGAAGAGAGAAAATGTGTTTTATGTCAATTTAGTTGTGCAGACATGAGATTGCCAGCCCTTACCTGTTGCTTTAATGTATTAGAGACTGTTATGACAGTGTAACTTGGAGTGTGCTGTTTAACCCTAACTTAGTTTGTTTTTTGTTTTTTTGTTGATAATTTTTCCTACTGTGTAGCTCAGTTTACGATATTTCAAGTTTTAATTGGCTAGATTTCAAAACAAATCTCTTTAAAATTCTGTAACCACTTTGTTCTAGATGATTGTTATCCACTGGTGTTGGTTTAAGCCTGATAATATCAAAGGAGTTTGAGCAAGTACAGAAATATATGTTACAGCAAATCTTATGTTCTTGTTTACAAGAAAAAAGTAAATTTTTCACTTGTCAGCCTGGCTTCTTGATTTCCTTATCAAGAAATTTTTAAATTTGTCATTTCTCTTTGAAATATATGGGACTATAGTCATCAAAATGAGCTTGAGAGGAGCTGATGACCATCCTCAGCATTATTAGGTAAGGGAAATGGAGTAAGATAAGTTTTATGAGATACATATATCTTTTACATTCAGACACAATTCCTTACACGAGCCAATCCACATCCGGCATGAGAACCTGGAGGATGCCATGTTACTGCAACAGCTTTTACGAGATATTGACGATGAACTTCTGTGGATAGGAGAAAAGGAACCTTTAGCAGCAAGCCAGGACCTTGGTTCATCACTAACAGCTGTACAAAACCTACAGAAGAAACATCAGGTACGTAAGAGTAAGTTGATCACTCATTTAGTGAGTTTTCATTGTGTACTTTTAACTTAGATTATTTACTGCTGTGTATATCTGTGTTAGCTGTAACATATGCATAGGATTCTTCATGACTTAGAAGAATTCCTAATTGTCCACAATAAGATAAAGTATAGACATTAAGCACTATGGCAATAACTCATGGAAATATATTTTCAGGCATTGGAGGCTGAAATCCAGTCCCATGAACCAGTTATTAACAGTGTAAATAGCCGCTCACAACAAATGATTCGGTCTGGCCACTTTGCATCTTCTGATATAGAAACGAAGATAAAGCAGCTTCTTTCACGGTTGACTCAGCTTAAGGACACAGCAAGTGTTAGACGGCTTAGACTCCTTGATGCAGTTGAGTCGCAAATGGTAAGTTTATTTGTGCTTCAAGTGTACTGACCATTAGATTTGACCTTTTAGCCATTGAATGAATAAAACTCAATTTTCACAGGTGGTATCTTTTCATTGATTGTTCTTATGTCAGAGTTTGATTTTTTTCCATAGTTCTATACAGAAGCCAGTGAGGCAGAGGCCTGGATGAGAGAGAAAAGACCCTTACTTTTCTCACAAGACTTTGGGAAAGATGAGACATCTGTTGGAGCACTGAGTAAAAAGTTGGACAATGTTGCACGGGATTTAGAGAGTTTCAAAACCATCGTAGAGAAGCTATCATTGCTGTGTGCAAAGCTCACAGACAGAAGACACTTTGACAGTGACAACATTTCTAAGAAAATGGTAAGTGTGATCTGTAAATATTTTACATTTGATGAGGTGTTTTACTACAGTATAGCTCCATTTATCTGACCCGTTTGGCTCTTAGGTGAATTTAGATGGGCAGAAAGTGTAGTTAACCGAACATTATTAATGGAAAGATATAAAATGATCCTGAAAAGTCTGTGGTAAATCATGATAATTAAAGATTTTATTACTCCTTTGAAGACATATTTTAGCCAGACCATGAACTGCCAACCTCTTATTTAGCTTTTGGATGTCACCATAGCTGTTTGACATGTGTTTGAATTGATGGTGAGGGAGTTGAATTCGAGGGCCTTGGATTCTGCAGTCTGTCGTAGTTAGGGGTGCCTGGAAGGTGGGTTCAGGTGAGAAACTGCAGAGGCTGGTTTCTAAGTTTGGGAGAGTGTGGGAAAAGAGAAAGTTAAGGGTAAATGTGAATAAAAGTAAGGTTACATGGGAAAATCTGGAGGAAGTGGAGTATTTTTTGACACATGGAGTAGAGTGATGACAAATGGAATCATGGTAACTGAAGCGAGCCATAGGTTCGGTGAGGGAGCTAAAGTCCAGTGTGCAGTAAGGAGTGTATGGAAAGAAAGGTCACTTCTTGCTCATTTGTTCCATGTCTGTGTAAAAACCAGAACTTTTCCTTCTTCTTAAAAACGTGTTGTTACATCCCACCACTTAGAAGGTTGACAGTTTTAACCATTTTAACTATAATCCTGTTGCTTTGACATCTGCTATTTCCAGAGTCTTTGAATCCCCCCCTCAGCTCTTATATCCTCAGACATCTTGAATCTCACTTGTCTTTTTTTTTATCACAAGTATGGCTTCTGTAATGCAAGATCCACTGGTGATCTTTCTTATATACTAATGTCTGGGCATCATCCCTAAAAGATTTTTGGGAATCATATATCCAAAGCTTTTGAAGAGTGTGACATTGGGGTCTCATCTCTAAGCTCCTCTCTTTTGGCTTCCTTCCCTCACTGTGAGCAATCATATATAGCTTACTTTCAGGTCGATCTGTCTCCTTGGTTGTTGATGGATCAACTTCTTTCTCTGTCAACACTGGTGACCCTCAAGGTTCTGTCGTGTCTCGTCAACCCTCAAGGTTCTGTCCTGTCTCCTATGCTTTTTCTCCTTTTTATCAATGATTTTCTCTCTTCTACAAGTAATTAAATGTGCTCATATGCTGACAGTTCAACACTGCATTCCTTCTACTTCAGATTTGCAACTTTTCTCGATTGATCTGCATTTTGTCTTGACAGTGTTCTCATTATACTCCGATTTAGAGAGGATATCTCGGTGGAGTAAATGAAATCTGGTTAAGTTGAATGCCTCTTGAAACCCAGTTTTCCCTATCTCAAAATTGAAAATGCCTCACACCTATCCTGCCTCCTTCAACATATCTGTAATTCCACCTCTTGACTCAATGAACATTTTATATTTGTTTTATATTTGTACATCATTCTGTAGTCTTAGCAGTATTTTGTCAACCTCAGCCTCTGGAGTTCACTAGTTATGGAGACTATTGCTCTGGCCACCCCATTGAGGGAGTTCCAGGAGGGAACAGGCATCAGAGATATATATAGACAGACAGACCTCAGCCCCCCATATCAGGTCCACCATACTTCTTCACATGGCAGCTGAGAATAGCAGTTTGTTAACAACAGCATATGTGGTGAGCACTGTATACTTACCATGTCTCATGTTAAAACATTGTCTTTGCCATCTTCCTCCTACCTAATTATTTATTATGGAACTTCATAGTTATTTTTGGTTGTGTACTATTGGTTTTTATTTTTTGCCGTCAGGGTATAATTCATGCGATCACATGGACAGTAAAAGTACATAGGGGTATAAATATTTCTATTTTACATTTACAGGCTGATGTTACACAGCAATACACTGAACTAAAAGCCTTAAGGGAAAAACGAGCAAAACGATTAGAAGAGAGCCGCAAGCTATTCACCTTCCTTCGGGAGAGTGATGAAGTAGGTGAATGGCTAAATGATCAGATGGCAATAGCAGCAAGTGAAGACTATGGAAGAGATGTAGAGCACGTAGAGATTCTGATCCAAAAGTTTGAATCCTTTCTCACTGCTTTAGCTGTTAATGAAGAAAAACTAATCAGTGTTAAAGGGAAGGCCAGAACTCTCATAGATGATGGACATCCTGAGCCAGAAAGAATAAAAGAAAAGGTAAGTTACAAGCAGTTACTATTCTTTGTCTTCATAGTATACTTGGTTTGTTTAACAGAATATACTTTTGGTTAGAACGTGTGTTATCAAAGTAGTCTTGTTGAAAGCATTTTCCTTTAGGAAGTAAGAAAATTTTTTGCAGTGCCTTTTTAGAAGTGTTGCTTAATGTAACATTGATTAACCATTGTCAGAAAGTGTTAGGAGTCTTGAATAAGTGTAGATATTCTGAAAATAGTTATAATTTCTTCATACTTTTAATTGTTCTCACATTTGAAAAGTAACTTGTTTAGTTTGGATATTATATATGTAAATAGAATATACCATAGCTCTGTATGTATCATATACTTGTACATTTAGGGTATTATTGGGGTACTTGGATTCCCTGGTTTACATGAAAATTATGGAAATCTTGTCGAATTGTTTGCTGAAAAAGGACTGTTGATGGGAGTACATAGTTTAAAAGGTTCACTCATCAATAAACAAGGGTGAATGTGGTTGGGGGTCAGTGGTCATTTATGGATTATGTGCCAGTTGACAGTCATACAGTGGGCTGTGGATGTGAATGTGTTGACAGGGGAGCTAGGTGGAATATCTGATCATTTCTTGGTAGAGGCAGGTGTGAAAGTTGATGATGGATTAAGAAGAGGAAGTGATGGTTGAATAGAAGGGTGAAAGTGAGTGAGCTAGTAAAAATGATCCTTTGCAGAGATTCCAAGAGAGATGAAGTGAAGAGTGGTATGGAATGAGAGCATGAGTAGTAGGGGAGTTTGGAGGGTGTGTAGGGAAGCGGGTTTTCAGGTTGTAGCCTGAAGAATATGTGATGTGGATATAGAAGAATGGGTAATACAAACCTCTATGGTGTTGAAGGAACTTTAACACTGTAAGCCTTAATGTGCAGAAAAGCAAAGTCAGTTTGAAAGTAGAACACCACAGTAAAATCACAGTGAAAGCAATATGTGAATTTTTGTGAAACAAAAGTGTCATAAATCACAGCATGTGGGTTAAAGTAATGTAACAGGACTGATCAGATGCTCAAAGTAACCACAGAGAGGTCAGAACTATACTGTACTGTATGCAGTACTGTAGATGTATTGATAATATAGTGAAATGTTTACTTGTTAGGGAAAAAACTTAATTTCATTAGTTATAAATGTGGTGGATTCCACATCACCGAGAAAATAGCATCACGTAAGTTTTTCAGGAAAACTTTACTGTCGTCATTATATATGCTGTCAATGGACCAAACCAAGGCATGTGAAGTGGCCAGGGTAAACCATGGGCAGGTTTATGGGGCTTGGTTGTGGGTGCTTTGGTTTTGATGCATTACACATGAGAGATAGATAATGGATGTGAGCAAATGTTCCTGGCAATACCTTGCTAAAATGGGAAAAAGTGACAAGTATGAGAAAAAATTTATATTATTTCTTGTACATGTACTTATTGGTATTTTTTAGTGAAATATTTTCATTATTATTTTGTTGAATTCCATATCAGTGTAAAAATAACATTATAAGTTTGCTCATGATGCAGTAGAAATGTTTCCTGGAAAAAATTATTGATACACATCTTAGTTTTTGCACATCATTGAAAAAATATTATTCAAGTTCATTCATGATGCAGTAGAGATGTTTCCAGGAAAAAAAAATAGATATTTTATTTACATTATGATGTGCTTCTGCTGAATTAGATTGTACTTTGTGCACTATATTGATACTGTACACAGTGTTATGTAAGGAGACAGTAGTACAATACTCTTAATGCACAAACTACCATATTTACCAGAACAATGGTTAGTGACCACAAGCATTGGTTGCTTTGGACTCTGAATATATCAGACTATTCCAGTATATCAGGTGGTTGTCGTACAGATTGATGTGATCAGTTGGGCTTTGTATGTCCAATGAAGGCAATTTCTGATATTCTGAATATTGGGTTCATTATAGCAAGGCTTCATTGTTTTCCCAATCATCATTCCTGTTTCAGCTGACAACTTGGCAAGCTTATTCCCATTTTCATATACACTGGTAACTTTATTTCCTCAAAAAATACCCTAAATTGCTACCTCACCCTCCTGCATTCAAATTTTCTGGCACCATGATGCAGTTCCTTACATCAAAACTCCAAAAGCTTTTGATGAAAAAAATCCTTTCTTTTCACCACCCACAACCAGGTGAATGAGGCCTAACAGTTACTCAACTCTCGGAATGGGCATTTATTCTGACCAATCTCTAACTCCTGTATCAAATATATATTTTTAGTATTTGTGCACTTGTTTATTACTCTTTCATAGCTGAACTGTAGCTCTTAGAGGCTTGAGATTTTGACTGTAGACACTTCAAATTCTGGACAAGGATTAAGCTGCTGCACCATGGCCTTAAAGGCCATTTTTTGACCAAAACACATATTTTGTACATGATACTTAGGGATGGTTGGAGTTCTGTTGAGTGGAAGTGGTTGATCATTCTGTGTTATGGGAGGGTGTATGTTGGATTCCTGTCTGTGTGCGATAAAGAGGATGATAGCTGATTTCTCGTAGGATACAGACATTCTGTTTTGAATGAGTCAATGTACTGTCTTTGTAATGCAATGTTGCATGTTTTTTGTTGCTTGGATAGTGTCAAGGTAGGGTTAATGTCGCTGGCATACACTAGTAGTTGAGGAATGATTGCCAGAGTGTCTTCCCCAGTGGAGGAAACACAATTGTAAGTATGCAAGGTGTTTGAATTTGACCCATGGTCTGGCATAGTGGTGAGGGATGGCCTGAAGCTGTGCTCCATAGGGAGTAGGGAAATAGGAATACAGTCCTCACATCTCCAGCATATCATAAGAGGAGGCTCTTAGGGTTGGGAACAGAGGGCCAGAAACCCTCCCTTCCTTGTATTTTTACTTTCTAAACATGGAAATAGGAGGAGTCAAGTGAGGATTGCTCCTCTTTGGCTCAACCTGGTGTGGGTGTAACTATGCATATAGCACTGCCGATATGAGAATCAAGTCTTTGTGTATTCACAGAAAGATTATTTCCCATAACACATTTTCACTTTTCACAGATTTTATACCACTGGCAAATTCCGTGAACATTGCCCAGCACATTAAGCTTGTTTTTATCACTGTGACTGAAGTACTGGAGGGCTTCAAGTTATGACACTTCAACTTACAACGTTTTGGACATATGACACTTAAGAATTAGGGTACGTTGTATCGACTTACGGCACTGTGCTTTGACTTGTGACAGTTTGGAAAAAAGAAAATTTTATATACATATTTTTAATGTCGGAAGGAATTATTTCTTTTAATTAATTATATCACCCTAATATGAAGTATTTGTATATGTATGCATATTGTAATTGTCACATCATAATACAATTTGATTTTTATCCCACCAACAGGCAAATTACATTTTTGTGTTCACTGTAACCCCGATGCTTACTGACCTCCAACTGAATCGGTAGTTGGATGAGATGATTCAAGGGTTGACTTAGTTAAATGTAGCACCCCTCACTCTCCTTCCTAATTGTTTTCATTCCAACACCATTCCATTCTATTACCACCTAAAGCTCTCATCACCAGGTATTTTGTTAAGTCATTGAAATACCCTCTGCATTATCTGTGATATGGTAACATTTCATGAATCAGAAAACAAAGGGGGTGATGTAGATAGCCCAAGTGCCTTTCCTGCTATCTCCCATTAACTTTTGTCAGTGACTGTAGCCTCCAACTTTGACAAAAGAAAAATCCCATTTCAGCTGCACCTAAAGCCATCATCACCATGTTCAGTAAATTACCTTTTTCAAAAAATTTTCACTGAATATTGTCTAAGATAGTTATGACAAGTGTTATAAACTGTACTGGATATGGGTGGTAAGCTGTTTCAGGTCCAGTAAAATCTAGGTCATCAACAAGGGTTACATTGGGGAAATTTTTAGGCTGGAACATAACCCCATTTATAACATAGAGTTTTCACTGATTTGACTTGGGATGTATTCTTCTTGCAACAGGTTTTCCAGGACTGTAACACCATTGTAAGTTGAAGCCCTCCAGTACAGCCGATACAAGTATACGACAAGGCTTTACACCTGTGACTATCCCACCATTGCTCTCTTTGATGTGAAAGTTTTCACATTGTACAGTTTAATAGGATTATGTATTTGTCTTTTCTGACTTCGTATTGATTCTTAAATTTCTTGTGAATTTCAGGTTGAAGAGCTGCAGCAATTGTGGGATGACTTGAAGGAGTTGGCTAATGCAAGACAAGAGGCTCTGGCTGGAGCTAAACAGGTGAGATTTTTGGTTGAGATGACTTGAATTAACAAATTGAACAATATTAGTGATAGGTTTATTGTGAAATTATTTTGTTTCTATTTAGCCCGAGAGCCAGATAATATGAATTTTTTACATTTTCATAATATTCATTTGATTTTTATAGGTCCATGTTTTTGACCGTAATGCAGATGAAACAATCAGTTGGATTGCAGAGAAGGATGCCTTTATATCATCTGAAGATTATGGCCATGATTTAGAGACTATTCAGAGTTTGGCACGAAAACATCAGGGCTTTGAAAGAGACTTGGCTGCAGTAAAGGAACAGGTATGAAGATTTTATGAGCACTAACATAATTTACTTATGGCAAAGTTTGTACCAATAAAATGTAGAGATGGTCATTTATGGTTTCACCATTAAGAAATTTTTTTATGTACAATTTTGCCTTATGATTACAAAGATAACCATATTCTTGGGAGTCTGGGTTCGATTCTCAGGTTTGCGCTAGTAAATTTATTTACATTGATTTCCATGTGAACATGTTCTGATGTACAAGGATAAGTTTAAGTACACATGATCACATGTATAAGAGAATAGTGATCCATGGGGTAGCATCATGCACTGAACTGTTAATGGGGAAGGAGCAATATGACCTCAGGAAAGACAGAGGGCATGTGGACTAGATGTTTGCTTTAAAGGGTGTATGTGAAAAGTATTTGGAGAAAGAGAATGATTTTTATGTGGCATTTATGGATCTGAAACAATCATACATTAGGACTTAATTGTGGAAGGTGCTACAGATGTGTGGGGCAAATGGATAACCACTAAATGCATTACACTTTTAGTCATTGTCAACAGGAGTATAAGAGGAAGGGTGGTTCCCTATGAAGATGAGTGGGGTGTGTGTCAAGGATATAAGATTTGACAATGGCTGTTTAATCTCTTCAAGGATATACAATTTTTGATGGAAATAAATGCAAGGGGCTGAGAGCAAGGAACAGGTCTTAGGTATGCAGGAAGTGGGGCTGCACATAGAGATGAATCAGCTGATATTTGTAGATGACAGTGCTTTGGTGGCAGACTTCAGAAAGAACTCCTAGAGGTTGGTAAAAGAACTTGGGAGTGTGTGTAAAGGGAGAAAGTTTTGGGTAAATGTGATCAAAAGTAATGAAGTGCAACAAGAGAATGAGACAGGAGGGATTAAGTTTGCATGGGGAGGACCTGAAAGAAGAGAAGTGTTTTAGGAACCTTGGAGTGGATATGGCATTGGTTGGAACCATGGGGGCTAAAGTGAGTCATAGTGTGGAAGAGGGGCTAAGGTTTTGTCAGCTTAAAGGAAAGTGTCTGTAAAGGCAAAGGTGGTTACAATTGAATGTATAGTTGTCCCACCAATATTGTACTGATGTGAGTCTTGGCTTGTTAATGCTTAAGAAAGGAAGAGAGTGTGTATTCGAAATGAAATTCTGTGGAATGTTATGTTGCATGAGATAGGTTAATTGTGTAAGGAATGAGTTTCAGAAAGGTATGTTAGCAAGTGCAGTCTGATTAAGGCCAGGATGTGTGGAAATAGTTTGGGCACATGAGCTGGATGAGTTGAGAAGACTGGTGAAGCTTTGTGTGAATCAGTTGTGGAGATGGAGGGATTAAGGGAAAGGGGAAGACTGAGATGAAGATGGAAGGATGGAGTGGAGGAAGCAGTCGGGTATTTGAGCTTTAACATTTGGGAGAACAAGAGGTTGGTATTGGATTAGCGAAATGGATTGATATGGGGCATAGTTGGGAAATCAGTGTGTTTTCAGTGACTAAAAAATGGCACAATAAGCATTCCACTGTGTAGCCTATGAGGCTTTGATATGGATGCTAGTTCCTGGTTTTGGTACATTACATGACAGTTAAGAGACTGGATGTGTGCCATTGAGTAGTAGTTCTTGTATTCCTAATGCTATCTTACTCAAGATAGGAAGGAAATTAGGTATGAGTCTATTGGGAGTGGGTACTTTGAGACTGAGGAAGGAAACCAGAATGAGTTGAAATAGTTAAGGCATGTTAAGAGAATGAGTGTAGAAAGACTTTCTGCAAGGATATATATTTCAGAAGTGGAGGGCAAAACATGGAGGAGGAGAAGACCAAAAAGATGATGAAAGATAAAGTGAAAAAGGCTTTGGGGTTTCTAGGTCTGAACATTGATAAGCATGAAATGAGTGCATAGGATAGAATGTACTTAATTTGGATTTGATTTTGATCGCTCTGCTGTAATTTTTTCCCCCATTTTATGCTTATTATTCACCATCACTAATGCTCATGCTAGCAGTGTACTTTACCTGCTGCAATATGAAGGTAATGGCTTTTCTTATATATTATCATCTGTGAAAGGTTTGACTGAACACAAATTCTGATACATGAAGTAAGACAGACCACATTGATGGACAACTACCAATTTAAGAGACTAGTTTTTAGCTGCTTTTTTGAAAAAAAAAGTGCAAACTTTTTTCCACATTACAAATAGAAAAAAGTTTCATCTGTCCTTCTTTCTTGTAGGTGGAGTCTGTAGTTGAGGAAGCCAAACGCCTTGCTGAAGTTTTCCCTGATGCAAGAGAGCATATTTCTGTTAAGCATGAGGAAACTGTTGAAGCATGGAATGATCTTCTTGATAAGTCTGCACAAAGGAAGGATAAACTGTACCAAGCAGAAAAACTACAGTCATATTTTGATGACTACAGAGAACTTATGTAAGATATCCTCATAATCTGTTTTTTCTGAAGCATATTATATTGTTCAAAGAGTTTCATTATTAGACATTTTAAGAACAGAAGTTTTGTATATTTCCACTAAATTGCTTGGTGTTGTGTTTCCATGTGTGGGCAACTAAAGGCCTCTTGCAAGCTCACCCTGCCAGCTTCTTGTACACAACAGATCTTTTCCTATGCTTAACAGGATTTGATAAAGAATATCAGAAATTATCCAGTGTGAAATGTTGAAAGTGTAGTAAGCCATCTCATGATGTGTTCCTGAAAAGATATTAAGCCTGAAGGATCGGTCCTGTAAACATTTTCTTTTGCTGCTTACATATGATTAACTCTCATAGAAATAATTCCAAATTTGTTTTTTAAGTATTTTTTATTTATTATACTTTGTCGCTGTCTCCCGCATTAGCGAGGTAGCGCAAGGGAACAGACGAAAGAATGGCCCAACCCACTCACATACACATGTATATACATAAACACCCACACATGCACATATACATACCTATACATTTCAACATATACATACATAT
>JAUTXX010501409.1:0-12357 GCA_032273605.1 Panulirus laevicauda | reverse complement strand
CAGGGGTCTGGCAACAAACAGTGCTACCAGACCACATCTGGTAGCACTGTTTGCTGCCAGATCCCTGCCTGTGGTTTTCCCGTTTCTGACGTCATCAACCCTCATTCTCACTACCTAATGTGATCTGGTATCACTGTTTGCCCGCCGGGCATGCTCGATAGTGTGGACATGGCTTAAGCTATCACTGTTCCACACAAACCCCACCACAGCATTAAGGTCCATGTAGATTGGGAAGTATAGGGCTATATTACAGTTGATGTACAGGATTTGAGGCTTACCATGTTATAATGATATATCACCCTTTTCATAAACAGCACTAGGAGATAAAATGAAAACAAACACTTTATTCATCACAATTAACAACTTCCTTATGAGAAAGTTATAAGCAACAGCAACATATGCTGGGAGTTTTAGAACTACACAGGTGAAGCTTCAAGAACACAAATTGTATAATATTAGACAAGGAATGGCATGGTTTATGCAAGCTAGACCCTGTTTCTTTCATCCAGCTGGCCTGCCAACATCAATCTATATATCCATCTGCATCTCATGTCTGTTCCCTCCGGAATCTCTCATCAAGGGGGTGGCCACAGCAAAAGTCTCCACTTATCCCTGTCTTTACATTCCACCATATTTTCTCATGACACAGGTGGTCTTCCTCTCACACCAACCCCTTGGGTTGCACTATCATACACTTTCCTTATAAACTTCCCAACTTGCCCAACCCACCACAAAGTATTACATTTCACTCACTCTACCACTCCGCAATTCAGTCTGCATTCTATCTAGTCGTACCAAATGCTCCTCTCAAATAGCTCATTTTCACAGCATGGACTCTTGACCTCTGTGACTCATTCCATGTTTCAGCTGCATAGGTCAGGGTAAGGAGAGTTATGATGTCCCTTAATCCTTTCTTCACTTACATGCTGACATCTCAACCTTTCATAGGCTTACCAGTGTTAATGTTGATATATCATCACTCTTTTCATAGAGAAAACAGCAGTGGGAGATAGAATTAGAACTAACACTTTATTCATCACAATTAATATCTTCCTTATCAGAAAGAATGTATATCACAATGCAATACCAGATGTTATAAGCAACAACGTAATATGCTGGGAGTTTTAAAACTACACAGATGAAGGTTCAAGGACACAGATAGTATAAAATTAAGGGAAGGAATGGCATGGTTTATGCAAGCTAGGCCCTGTTTCTTTCATCCAGCTGGCCTGCCAACATCAATCTTTAAATGTATTTGTATCTCTGATGTCTGTTCCCTCTGGAAACTCCCATCAAGGGGGTGGGCACAGCAAAAGAGTCTCCACTAATCCCTGTCCTTACATTCCTCCCTTGCATACACCATTCCATGCAATCTTCACTTCCATTTCTCTTCCCCTCTATTGTCCCAGGTCACAGGAGGTCTTCCTCTCACACCAACCTCTTGGGTCACAGTGTCATACACTTTCCTTGTAAACTTCCTAACTTGCATTCTCTCCACATGAAATGGCACCCACCTTCACCCAAACGAGTTAACGCTAGGAAAAACAAAGGCCACATTCATTCACACTCAGTCTCTGGCTGTCATGTGTAATGCACCGAAACCACAGCTCCCTTTCCACACCCAGGCCCCACAGAACTTTCCATGGTTTACCCCAGATGCTTCACATGCCTTGGTTCAATCCATTGACAGCACATCGACCCTGGTATACCACATCGTTCCAATTCACTCTATAATTAAGTAAACACAATGTTAAATGATATAAAACATAAAAAAAACAAAAAAAAACTCATTCTTCATAAGCAGCTGTATTACCTTTAACTGACCTTAGCTGTATGATAGTTTGTGAGCCTGGGTATGAGCTTGTTTCCATTATCTAACTGTCATCATGAAAAAAATTGAAATCACCATCATCGTTTCTTTGTATCACTAATTTCCATCAATACTGTATCTATTCATAAATATTGTATCCTTTTATATCCATGGTGTTGCATGACTTTGTTTGTGGCTGCCAAATGCAAAGGTATACCTGCCACATGCATACTCTAATTAGGATTCTTTAACCATAATGTTTGTAAGGTAACATGCAGTTGTGAAATTTCCGAGGGCTTATTAGTATTGCCAGTGGCAAATAGTATCCACATATGTTAATGGCCACTCCAGAGTACTTGGGATGGGGTGGGAAACATCATTTCACATCTCATACATGTGTAGAACTCTGGTACTAAAAGTATGACATACATGTGTTGGACTAAAAAGGATAAAACAAGTTTCAATTTGCTTTAACCATCTCAGCACAAAAAGTTTTGATTTTACTTTGGTTTTAACCCATAAAATGGTGATCATCAAATTTAAGTGGATCTCTGCCTAGACACTGCATGAATTTCAAATTCTTCTTTCTGATCCTAGTGTTGCATGAAAGTTTTCATATGAAGGCTTTAGAAAGCCATGCTAACCATAAAACCAACCAGTTGTAAAGGCTCAAAGACATAGTGACAGAGAGAAATAGAGAAAATCAGAGAAATTAAAAGAGCCATAATGGCAGAACCAGCATAAAGCACTCACCACACATCTTCCTCGATGAATAAGGCAGTCCTCAGCTGGAACCTGCATTACATAATTATCTCTTTTTGGTTCATCTGGGACTGGTTTCAACTATATGTCAAGTACTCTTAAATGTTTCTGTAATTGTTCCATGCATGTTTCTTATTTTTCCGGGCAGTACAATGAATAATACTTTTAGTTTCCTGGTTGGGCTGTCATATTTTTGTCTGATTTATTTTCAGTACGTTCCATGGTATTTCTGAAGACTTAATAACCCTGTATTTTCCCCTTTGAGATGTGCTTTTAAGTTTAACATATTTTCTCTTAAATCTTTAATTGTTGCCATGCAGAGGATATCATACATAGTTGCAGTTCTTTCATCCTTTCATGGTAGTTCACATGTTCCATCCACCTTAACTCTGTTCGAGAGCAGCTTCTGAATTCTCTCATATATTTGTTTCTATTTGTTTTGTTGGTGACCATAAAATACAGCGGTAATTAATTCTGCTTATTAATACACTAAACATTCTTATGAATATGTTTCTGTTTCCATTTCTTGTAGTGACAGTTCTCAGAATCATACTACTCATCACTTGATATTGTTGCTTACTCAATATGCTTTCTGAAATCTAGTTCCTCATTCATGATGACATCAAAATCTTTTACAATTATTCCATTATCCATCACTTTCCCTGTTTGGTCTATTTAAGGTATCACTAATGAATCCTTCCTTGTCCTGTAACTTATTTGCTTGAATTTATCTTCATTAAATTCCATCAGGTTCACTTCTGCTCATTTATAAATTGTCTTTTGCATCCCCATTTGATCAATCTCTGATCCTATCACATAGCTTATTCTGGTTACATCAGCAAAGCTCTTTACTACGATTTCATTTCCTTCACTGTCAATGACTGATATCATTATTACGCAGAGTAATTAGGCCAACACTGTTCCTGTGGTACCCCAGACAGGACATCCTCCTCAGACACAGGTCTTTAAACTTTCAGTTAGAAGCTCTGTTATCCATTTTCCTATATCACAATTAATTTTGTTTAGCTACTTTCTACAGCAAAATCCTGTAGTTATCTTTGTAAAATGCTTCTGCAGTCAAGAAAAAATGTTCATTCCTTTTCCTTGGATAAAACTCATGTCACTGTCATGAACTAATACTGTAATTGGGTTTGTGTACTTCTAAACATAAACCCATACTGGCCTCTGTTTACATATCTATTCTTGATTAGGAGGTTTAATATATGTCCTTTTATTAGTCAAACTAAATGGTCTGTCTTGTTTAGGTACTAGGTATTTTGCTGTCACTCAGTTTTTACAATTCATTTTCAGATCATGACGGGACACTTGTCATACAGCATTGTTAAATCAATAGTTTGTATATAAAGTGCTGGGAATCTAATAAAAATTAATTGAAAGTGTAAAGTATTGACAGTGACCTCGAAACAGCATATGAGATGTCCACATATTTGTGTGTAAATGTCTCAACCCTTTCCCACTGCCATCACCTCGTATCAGCCACACACCTGGTCAATTTTAGATTCATTTGAACTGTTAAGTAACTGTTTAGATATGTTTTATATTCTTAATTATACTCCTTTTGACATGCTGTTTAGCTTCTAAATGGACGGAATGTAAACAGTTGCACAATATCGCCATCCCAAACCTCACCCAGGGCTGAGTTTGAGAGTGTTTCCACAGCATTTAGATGATATATTTTCTTTTTATTCATTTCTTTATCTTTTCACAGTTAAGGTGTATTTTGTACTTTCTAGGGTTCATTTTGCCAAAATTTGACTTAAATTGTCTTTCTCCAAGCTGCACTAGGGGTAAGGTGATGGGGTAAATGTGGCCCCCCCCACAAAAGGTTAATGATTAAATTATCTTACCAAGGATTTTGGAAGAAAATTATCTACACAAGTGAAGACCTAAGTTGAGAATTAAATGACAAATAAGGCTCAAGAAGGAAATGACATAAACTACATGATACAAAAGGGCTTAGGAAGGAACTGGACCCAAACAAGGCATATGGTCCAGACAATATCACAAGTTGTATATTCAAAAAAGTACAAAGGCCATAAGCAAGACAATTATGATTTTAAGAACTACTATGAAAAGATTTCTGTACCAGAAAAGAGGAAGACACCATAAGTAACAACTGTCTTTATGAAAGGTGAAAAGGTTGCAGTGAACTATGGGCCTATCTCATCATCAAATGTAGTTTTCATACCTCTGTAAAAGGTAATGAGCATGCAAACCAATGAATTCCTGGTTGAGAGGAAATGGAATATGTAAAAAAATCTCCTGGACTTTTTTTTTGGAGTAAACAACACATTGTACCGGAAAAGAGAGATGGGTGGAAGGACTGCCAGAAAACCTCTGTGCTTTAAATGCCATTAAAAAAAAAAAAAAAGGAGTTTCAGGCTGGTATTAAGACTTCTTAAATAGATTAAAAACTTCTGAACAGGAAGGGCACTAACAAATCATGTAAATGTTATTTTATCAAACTGGTTGAAAAATATAGTCCCTCATGGGTCAATTATGGAACCACTATTATGTTAAAAGGATACGGATAATATTTGATATATTTGGTGATTATCCAACAATTATTAAAGAAGTAAGGAATACCTAAAAGTATAGAAATCTGAACAGATTTAACAGAAACAGTCACAGATATGGTTATGGAAGTAAAAAAAAAAAAAGCAATTGAAAAGCAACAGAGATGGCACAGGGTGAAAACAGACTATCCTCTGATTATCATACATACATAACAAGCAACAAAATTCAAACTGCAATAGGACCTGGGTGTGCATATTAAGTACGATCCATTTCTAGAGAATTACTAAAGTAGAGTAGTACAGGAAGTAAGCTGTAACCTGGTCAAAGTCAAAGCTGCTTTCCAGCATAAGCACAGTGATGTTTTACATAAAAAATTATCATGAAAGATAGAACATGCATCATTTGCTTGGTCTCCCCATGTGAATAAACAGACACTTGCAAAATGAGGTCTAAGTATTTACCACAATTAAGTGGCTAGATCTACAAGTGATGAGCCATGAAGGACAGAAGCCAAATACCCATAACTGAAGAAAGAATATCAAGGATATAAAAAAAGAAATATTCAGGTTCCTCAGGAATCATGACAGAGTTCATGTTAACCACTTCTCTGATATAAAGAGGATTGAAGCACGTAGAGGTGATAACAAAGCTTGAGCAAGAGATGTGTCAAGAAAACATAAAACAAAACACTTCAGCCGTAGAACTGATAACTTAACCCGGGCAGGATATATGTCAAGGAAAACATAAAGAAAACACTTCAGCAGTAGAGCTAGTGAACACAAAACATTTTCATGAATTCTATAACCCCAGGACCCCTTTTATGGGTCTCCTGATGCTTCACAGCTGCACTAAAATCAGTCCCCTAGAAAAGATGGACTCCTCGGAAATGAGAAGTTCCTCAGCAAGAATATATTCCTTGTCATCTGCTAATGCTGATAAAACCTCCCTAAAAGTAACTTTATACTCATGGTGTAACTTCAAGTCAGTGGAGTCTGATAAAAGCCAAAGAACAAGTTAAACTAGGAAATAGTATGAGCAATAAAAAATTTAAAAGTCTCTTTGATATAAGTATAAAGCAATGAACACTTCCGAGCATAAATCTCATCCATAAGCACACATAAGAAAATGAATTCAAACACTACAGAGAAGAACAGATAAACAAGTGAAAACATACATACCTCACTGGTTGATCCTTTCTTCAAAAGAATTTAAATTTCTTCCTTTATAAAGTTATTTGCATACAAAAGTACAATCCCCACTTTTGTTATACTTTACACTGATTTCTTACACAGGCACAGCGCCGGTGGTGAATAACATTACTAATATTTTCAGTAAGGTACATTCTTATGTACTTTACATACTTTATATAATTTTTCATACTACATGCTCATATACATATTCAACCCAGTACCACACTCACTATACCATATGACAAAAAAAATCTTTTTGTCTTACAGTGTACATGCACAAAGCACTAACTGTGTTGATACTCTTTTTTTTCCAGCCAGTGGAACTGGTTCCAGAGTGTTGTGACGTACCTTCCTTGGTTACACGACTGTCTGGGACATACCTACAACGACTAGAATTTTCAGAGTGAAAGGGGTGGCCTTCCAACTCCTTCCATCATCCCTAAATAATATCACTCTCCTAGTCTTCTATCATCTTCACATTTCTCATGTTATTGTCTTGCTTTTCTCACAAGTGGATACACATCATAAGAGTCTCTTGTGCTAATTTAATTAATCCAACAATCAATGCATTTCCTGCAGGATTATCATGTATACATGACCTCAGGTCAACAGCTAAATTACAATAGACATCATTGAGTCACAATGGTCATCACAGAGTCAGCTGGACATTAAAATAAAGGCAGAAGTTAACTCATCACATGCTGATGGAAGCAGTCCTACAAGGATCATCAACTGACAATGGGAGCAGGTCAAAGTCAAAAAGAGCTGAGTTACAGTAAGAGATTAGTGGCTATGAATAAATTTGTTCAACAAAGGAGGCAGAAAAGTAAGGAGCCAATTGATCTCGACCTTCAAATTTCTAAACCAATTTGATGATGGTGACAAGAGAATACCTCTATGAAAGATGCAGTAATATAGCAACTATAAGCCATACTATAAGATTAGGGAAGAAAATTGTTAGAAAAGATGTAAAGAAGTACCTTTACGTTACCAGAGTAGTGGATACATGGAATAAGCTCAGCAATGAAACTGTTATTGCTGACAATAAACCAAGTGGAATGCTAAAGGCTCAGTCTTGGGGACTCCCTACCCTTCTTAGTCTAAGAAAATGACCCGCCAGAAGAACCACACTATCACCAGAAAATGTTCATGAATGATGCCAAGGTCAAGATTACAGAAGTAAAATAAAGATAATGATCAGGATGGCATCAATTTTCAAGGGGATAAGGACATAACTCCAGAGATGGTATGATAAATAGCTGATGATATTTAACCCAAGTAAATGCAAAATAATCATGATGAAACAGTGAAAGAAGGAATGAGTATAATTCCAACCTGACAGGAAACAAGCAACACAAGTCTGTGCACGTGAGAGACCCAGGAGATGACACTGACAAATTTGCCAGCAGAAGTCAACATCAGGAAACTGTGATGTCCAGCTATCTGCTTGCAAATATCAAAAAAACATCTAAGTACATGGATAAGGAAATGCCCAACACTTCACAATGTGCATAAGACCAAAACTAAAAAATGATTCTCAGGTCTGGTCACTGCTTTTGAAGAAGTAAAAAGATCTAACCAAGATGTTCAGAGAAGAGCAACAAAGATGGGGTACCTGCTTTCTCAAAGCTGAGCTACAAAGGGAGGCTGGAGACAAGTGAGCTGCCCATCATGGAGGAGAGAATAGTAAGAGGTAACCCCTCTCCTGAGCCTTCAGGTTTCTTAATCAGCTGATGACACTGACAGCGATAATTTCTTCATGACATGCACAAACTGAAGTAACAGAGGGAAATGTAAGAGGTTAAGAAAGAAGCCTGTGAGAAAGCATGAAAAGATGTAGGGAAGTATTGCTTCAGTAGCAGAGTGGCAGATGAGTGGAACAGGATAAATAATGAAAAGATGAATGCTGGGAGCATATACAAATTCGAGAAGCAGATTCATGATAAACAAATGATGGGATCACTTGAATGTGAAATTCCCTCACCAAACTATACAAACAGGTATTTAAACACACGAACACACCAGAATTAAGAAATATGAGTTACAGGGAGAGGCTACAAGCTTTAAACTTTCCCACCATGGAAGAAAGACCAGTGGGAAGGTGACCTGATCACAACTTTGAAGTTTTTAAACCAGACTGGTGATGAAGACAGAGAACAGGTCTATGAAAGATATAAGGATACAACAGCCAGAAGACATAACAAGAAAGTAAGCAAAAAACTTGTTTAAAAGGATGTATAGAAGCACTTTTATGGTAAAAGAGCAGTGGATGAATGGAATAAACTAAAAGACATAAATGTGGACAGCATACATATGTTTGAAAGGCTGAAAAACAGTAGAGAATATTCAACAGATTTTGGGGCCAAAATGTAAAATTACCTCTGCATTCAGTACAAATAGATAATTACACACACAAACATAAATCTATAATTTCCTGTTTGCTTTCTGAGTTTTTGACTATGTAAGAACTGTGGCTTAATTACAGTGAGAATCTTTAATTAGTCCTTAACTTTCATACCTCCTTAATTAGATGGAAATGTTTGACCAACTGAAAAAATACACTTAAAGAGAGACACAAAGAGGAAAGATCACATCAAACATCACACTCATGAGCATTTTCTCCATCAGCCTTTCACAATATGGCAGAAATATAACAAAACCTCATGTTCAAAATCCATCAAACATTTAAAATTTAAAGTTAATTGAGATTGTAAAATTCTTTGAACAATATGAAGCTTCTCACCCTGGTCTTCCAATGAAAGTGGGGATGAACACATTGCAGTCTTCATGTTGTGACTGTTAAAACTCTACAGGTGACTTTTTTGTAGTTTAGTGTGGGAGAAGTGGCCACCATTATAAAGGAATCTGACCATGTGAAGGAAAAGCTTGATTTCCAATAAATACCAAACCTAGGCATGTTAGATTTGACAATATGTCAGTTGTAAGATCACCTTCCCTAGATAATTTAGTGGACAATAACGTAGTAAAGAATTGCATTTTTGTAAAAAAAAAGCCCCCCCAAAAAGTATAACCCAACAGGACCTGAAATTGGTGTACCTTCACATCTTTTCACTTTGAACAATTCACAAATGGAACCTAGCTTCTCTACTCTAGGTTTGGCTTAAGTGTATCACTTAGCAAAAGCTTTCTCTGATTTTGATTCATCAAAAGACCTGAAAAACTTTATTTTCTGAGTACTGACATTATAGACAGGTGATGACACAACTGTGTTCTCAACTGTATTCCCAACTTTCTGGTATTGTTAAACATGTTTATTTTCAAACGAAGCATTAGTACTGCTCAATTACGTTTCACTACTTTCACTATAAGAAAGTTTGTCCATGGATGACTTGCTAAAATTGGAGATAACTGCAGTATGCAGAAAATATACAGAATTTATATATAGCTAGGCCATCTGATGAACGTGAATCACAGTGGCAGCAGGTAGCAACTGAAGCTTGGGTGGGGAAACAGTAAGCAATGCAGCAAAGTGGTGGCACAGCAGCATGAACTTTTCAACAAGCACTGCGAGTGGGTTGAAATTTGCCAGATAAATTTTTATGGATACTGGTTACTACAATATGCATTTGTATAGCAGAATACTGGAAATCTGATACAAGAGTTTCTGATTAGTTTGCTGGATTAGAAAGCTTTTCATGAAATATCTTCTGGCCATAGAACTACACATAAATATATAATTTCCTCTGGTTTGTTTCTGAGTTTTTGGCCAAGTTCTAACTGTGACTTAGATACATGAGAATCTTTAAACAGTCCTTAACTTTCATACCTCCTTTAATAGATGCATATGTTTTGACTGATTGATTTTCTTTTATGATGATATCTCTTTTAATCAGAAGGGATTATTATGTTATCTAACTGCCCTTTGATCACCTACCTTTGTTTTTATCCATGAAGATACCAGCTCCCTAACCATTAACCCTTTTTATAAAAGAATAATTTCACTGTCTTCACAGCTTCCCTGACATGAGCACACAGAGCTTATCAGCAATAACTTTCTCCAAACATATCAATGAGAACTGCATATATAGGTAAGCATTACAGGATACTGGGGCTAAGCACATTCTTATAGCAGTCTTGTTTTAACACAAATCTCTTGAAATAAAACATTCATTTATTAGGCTCATCTTATCTAGCCTTTTGCAGCACTAATATTATGCTAAAAATACTACTCCAACGTATTGCAGAAACCCATCAGAGAAACTGATCATTCTAGCTTTCAAATTAAGAGGTCTTAATTCATTCAGAAGAATGTAGGAATTACTGCAGTCATAGAAACTTCTTCCACTGACAAACTAATGTCTCTGAACTGCTACATACCTAATAAAACATGGATTGACAAAATGAAAATCATATATCCTTTTATTTCCAAATTAACAAAGTAAATGGCACTGATACATTGCCGACATATATACAATTTACAATGTAAAGAAAATAAATATATGAAAAATTCTGGCAGTACAAAAAAAGAAGAAAAAATAAAGCAATATATAAGAAAATAAGCTAAATTCTTAACACTGTCAGTGTGTAAGTAACTTGTCAAGGCTCCATTGTCTCAACTTCAACAAACTGTACAAACTAAGATACTACTGGCTGCATGAGATTACACTTGCATTCAATAAGCCCACCTAATTACATTCTGACCCAAGTTTGCTACTCATATTTCAATCTATGAGGAAACAGAAGGGTCCCACAACCATTAAGAAATTCTCAAGTGGAGAACAGGAATACATCCATGATTCTACGTCTGAAAAAGAATGGGAGAAAAATTTTGGATCATATTGCTAAATTTCATCATCACTACACATTACAAGAATTACTTAAAAACAAGTGGCTTAGTTGCTAATTATCTTAATTAAGAAATGCTTATATATGCAACAAATGAGATAAGTGTATAAGAGAAAAGATACACAAAGAAATGCCATATACATATATATACCAGAGGCAGGGCATTCTCAAGGGAGTTATCAAACTCTTCAAAACATGGTAAAAGTAAAGACAAATTTAATACTTATATGCAGCTACAAAATAATCCTTACAAACCAAAACTACAGCTGGGGCCAAAGCATCACATGTAAAATTCTAAAAAATGTGATTTGGAGAAATGAAAAAAAAAAGTGAGATTTTTAACTCTGAATCGGGTTACCCAAATTTGTACAAAATTCCTGCCTAAGTGATAGGAGAGCTCTCACTTTATAGCATAGCAGCCCCATTTTTAATATTAATAACAGTACTGGTAGTCAACAATTAAGAGACCACATAACGTCCAGAAAAATCTCTAATTTTGAAAATATCTTTCATTAGATGGCAGATTTACATTCATGCATTATATCCCATAAGTGCCACACTGCTGTTCAAAGGAAGTGAACTAAGGGGTAGATGTGTATCTTTGCATAGCATAGCCCTGTCTTGGTTGAAAAACCTCTCAGATTCAGAATCAGTTAAAACTTTCTCCCACTATGAATGAGCCCTGTTATGTGGTTTCACTCACGCAAGTTTTAATTAATGACACCAATTTCTGGAAATATGGGATGGGTTTTTACTTATTACTCACATACAGTAAGTGCCAGGGCAGATAAAGCATGCTGTCCTAACCTAGTGCACAACAAGGGATTGAGAGAGGTACTGGTACTACTTTTGATTATGCATTCCTGGATTATCTCCTCTGCTTCACTCCTCCATGCCCAAATATTTAGTTCCTGTCAAAGTATTCTTGTTTCACACTGCCATTTAAATTTTGACTATTTCTTGCTTTGCTGTCTGTGATTTTGTGGAATTTGTAAAGTGCTCGAATTCAATGATTATTTAGCACACTTACACATGAAAAGGGGATATTTCAGCTTTCTTTAAAACATATCTAAAAACTCAAAATTATTTATATACATCTATATATCCTTGCTTACTACACACAAAAAAATCATGTCTAGTTATAAAAATGTTAAAACATTGTCTAAAATGTCTCTATTACTCATTTCTTCTTCTTTCTTTTCTTTCATACTATTCGCCATTTCCCGCCATAGCGAGGTCGCGAGTTGTTCT